>JAULJZ010023602.1:0-15549 GCA_032270985.1 Heliamphora pulchella | reverse complement strand
AATCATTGTTCTTTTTGAAATGCAAATTCATAAATTTATCTATTTATCACTTGCTAGCATATACAGACACACATATACAGACATGTATGTTTTTGAACGGTACATATTTGTAACGCCTGGTTAGTTTATAGGAGTTTGACCAATGACCTGACCCATTTTAGTGGCGTTATAGTTAATACGAATTTTTTATAAAATTTAGTCCATGGAGCAAAGGACCAGGCTGATAGGCCTGGGAGAAATAAGTTTGGGCCCGTTTTTGGCTTAGCATCCATCATATGAGGTGAAAATCTCATATATAGGCCCTGCATGGGTAAATTGGCTTATTTGCTTATTTGTTTATAAGTTGACTTTTTGTCTTTAGTGAACTTTTTTCATCATTTAGTCAAACTATTATACTTTTTAAACTCCTCTCATTGAGACGAGATGAAAAAGTAAAAAAAATTGATTAAAATATTAAAAAAATCAGAAAAAACGAAATTAGGCAAAAATAAGCTAATAAGCCAAATAAGCAAATTTATAACTAAAATAAGCTAATAAGCCAATAAGCAAGTTTGTCCAAGCAGGCCCGTAGTTCTTAATTTGGGTATATATATTTTGGTCGCTTCTGGCCAAGTCTTTGTACTCTCGTTTTGTATTGCATCTTTCCATAGTTAAATCGTCGCAACTCTGTGAATGTAACTCTAGTTTTGAGGTGAACCATGTAAATCATGTGTTTTATGGGTGATTACATATCGCTATAGATGTACATCTGCGTGTATATGTAAGTATATGTATGTTGAATTCTATCTTTCGAATTTCCTATTTTTCTAGCCCTAGAATAATCAACTTGAGTACCCGTATCGACACGACATGGGTATAGGTATATGATATGTGTTAGGTGCGACAATTTTTTATTGGACACGTTTAAGATCTCAATTATGAGAGAATAGTGAAGAGTTAATATAATATACTAAAATTAGATATGTGATTTATAGTTATCATATGCAACAAAGGTATTACGAATGGAAACAAATGCTTGGTGTGAGAGTAGTATGTATAAATCAACAAGTACCTGAAGAAGCTGAAATATTGCATTATGAATTGCTACTCGACTCATTTTTTTGCCGTATTCACGCACCCATATCTAATTTAATTTTTAAATATTTTTTAACCGAGTTTGCGTATCTGTAGTCTTGAAGTTTCATGTGTTTGATTCCTAAATACATACCCGCACTCGGCACCTGCACTCGGGTCCATGTAGCATAGTGCTAAATACAATTAAGGATTAGCAATGCATCATCCTTGCTTGCTTAGCATGCATTGTTTCAGTTGCACCTGCTAATTTAGTTTCAGGTTATTCTCTAAATTATCCCTGAAAGATTTCTGAGTAAATTGTACCTTTTTTCTGGTCGTTGAATCTATTTGGGGTAACTTATTTCAGTTATTTGCATCACAGAGCACATCTACTCCTGTTTTATGCTCTGATACAAATAATCGTTGCCAACTCTCAGGGTCCCTAGTATTAGTCTGGCTATGCAGATAAGTAAAAAGAGGTCAAATAGAGATTTTATCAGCATAGCAATACGTTTTATATCAAGTCCTAGCTTCTACCATATGTCTTTATTTTAGCGATTAAAGTCTTAGATGGTTTCCTCACTTGCGTGTTTATAGAAAAGTCTAGAGAACTTATGAACCATTTCTAATATATCCTGTGATCTGTAAAGTATCTTCAATCTATTTAAGATTTGAGTATCCTTCTAGATTTGAACTTCATCAACATGGGCTATAAAAATGTGTTTCTTGTTTGAAATCAATTCTGTTTTAAATATCAAACAGTAGCAAACATCGAACAATATAAAAGGTATAATTTAGGTGTGACGTCCAAGTAAACTTGATGACCCCTTTTTTTGCATGTGAAAGGCTCTATATGATGCATGAAACGCATATGCAATTCTGTGCTGTCATGTGTGTTGTGTTAGATTATGATGCTGATCTTATATATCTTCTCTTCATTCTTATGCCATGTTACCTTTTTGTGATATAGGCAGACATAGTATTGCGAGGATACTATGGTTGGAACTCACGACGTGCTCTACAGATTCTTGATCAAGTCTTTCCAAAGGTAGATATGTATATATATTTTGGATGGTAAGTAAACTGCATATGATTTGCTAAATGCTTTCAGAGCTGATGTTTACTACAGAAAACTTGGTAATGTGATTATGCTCTGAACTTATGCTCAATATATTTTGTGTTGATAGTACCCAAAATATATATATACTAGCTGCGTTGAGAGCATCAAAACATGTGTGTGTGTGTGTGTGTGTGTGTGTGCGCGCGTGTGTGTGTTGTTGAAATGTGAGAAGGATTTGCTTCACTTGATAGGTACAACTTTTCTTAGTTAGTTGATAAGATATTTTACCATTAAACAGATGGCTCTGATACGCATTGTGTTTCGCTGATTGTAGAATGCAACTGCTCAGCCTTCTCTGGTGATTGTCTACTTTGGTGGTAATGATTCAATGGGGCCTCATTCATCTGGCCTAGGTCCTCATGTTCCACTTCCTGAATACATTGAAAACATGAGAAAGATTGCACTTCATCTCAAGGTACCGGCTTCCATACACAATGTTCCTTGTATTCTAGGGGTGACTATTTGGTCGTATGGGGTAGAACTAAAGGGGAGTTCAGAATGACTTCCTGGATGTAATGTTTGTTGTACATTCTAACCCTATATCTGAATATCAGAGCCTTTCGGACACAACACGATTAATTTTTCTCAGCTGCCCACCTGTCAATGAGGCCAAAGTTCGAGAAAACACGAGGTACTGAAATGCATATCTGTCGTGTTTCTTGGTTCTCATTGAAGTATTATATTCTAATTTAGTTTTACCTTTCAAAATAGTACTTATTTTAGCGAGCTAGTTCGAACAAATGAATTGTGCCGAAGTTATTCAGAAGCTTGTAAAGAGTTGTGCCAGGACATTGGTGTGAAGGTTGTTGATCTTTGGACTGCAATGCAGAGACGAGATGATTGGTTGACTGCTTGTTTTACGTAAGTTTGTTAACCATACTTTCTTTTCTATATACGGTGCTAAGACCACCAAAAAGACCATATTTATTGTGTGGAGTGGAGATATAAACTGATTTATGATTGCTGATCTGTGCATAAGACAGGTGGCATGGCAAACATAGGTGAAGCTTAAACAAGTTTATTCCTTAGCCTCGTTTGAGATCCCAATAACTCAGAATTGGATTACACTAAAAATTAGTGCAATCCATTTCCTAGTTTGTTTGCCCGAATAAAAATTAGTGCAATCCAATCCCCTTGTTTGTTTAGCCGACCAATCCTTTGTGTCAAACTATTGGATAAATTATACGGTATGTAGGGTGTTAAATGGGGGGAGAACTGAAACCATAGGGATTGTGGTATTGTAAGGGATTAAGTTTTTTGACTATTTTTTACTTCATACCTTGTTAAAAATAATTATATTGCACCATTCAATTATAAATAATATATACTAATCCCACAATTTGTCTTATCTCACAATACAACTAATACAATCTAATCCCACCATTTATCCAATCCTTTCAAGAATAATCGGAAAATCAAATGAGGCCCAGGTCTGTAGTCTATGCAGTGCCTACTTCCATTGCTGATATCTTTCACACGGTGACGGTATATCTCATCATGTTTTGTGTGGTGATGGTATTTTTTATGACTCAAAATTTATATTTGGTTTGAATGGTCCTGCTGCTTTTCGCATTTGAACAAACTAAATTTATGAATTTCTTCCTACTATTGTTGAATGTTCTAGCTGCAGTTGCAGTCATTTGTTATCACTAATTTATGGAATGAAACTTCAGGTTTGATGTTTCACTTTAGTGTCTTTTACTTTTACCCAACTTTGAAATGTGGTGCAGACTATGTTTGTTGTTCCGGGAGAGTTGTCTACACAAGTATGGCTCTGTTTTGTTACAAAAGGTTCTTCCGATGTTAGATCTGCTCAGAATTAACTATAGCTAAATGGCTTGGCTCACTAAAATAAATCCATTTGATATGTAACTACGAAATAATAAGGCTTTGTGCTTTTCCAGACAGATTTTGTCTACCAAACAATTCTTGACGGTTTTCTCCTGCTTTAAAAAAATTAATAAAAAGACCTGGTTTGTATGCTCACCTGAGTAATTGGTTCCTTTCTAGTTGGGAAAGGAATCATGTCTTAGATGCTATAGTCGGCCATAGCAGCTCATAATATTCTCTACAAATTTGCCCTCTAATATATATGGTAGAGTTTTTCCTCGGAACTCCCACTAGGTTATTTATTTCCAGATTAAACACTGGTATTCGGTATCGGTCGTTACATGACTGTAACACCGTAACACCAATACCGATACATCTTCCGATACAGTGATTTAGAATCCTGATTGGAACTAATAACTAACACCATGGTAAGAGTATGTTGTCGAACCAACATTGTGAAAATGTGACTTGCTTAAATTTGTTTTTCATCATCTTCTTCAAGCGAATGAAACGAAAGGTGAAATCATGGCACAACTCTAGTTAGAACAATAAACTTGTTTAAGCTGCCAAATGAAGAAGTGTTGCTTTAATTGATTTAGTTTTCTCTACAGGGATGGGGTTCATTTATCTGCAGAGGGGAGCAAAGTAGTAGTGGAGGAGATACTGAAGGCGCTGAAGGAAGCGGAGTGGGAGCCATGTCTACACTGGAAGTCCATGCCCACTGAGTTCGGAGAGGATTCACCATATGACCTGGTTGCTTCCGATGCCAAAACGACGATAAACCCATCGGAGTGGACCTTCCATAGGGAAATACAGTGGGACTAGGCTGCCAAAACATGTGTGGGAATTGACTGATTTCTCGGTGAGTCGACCGATCTGCACCACGATGATTTGCTCTTCTATCATCTTGTTTGCCCTTTAAGGATGTGTTTTGAACCTCGTTGTATATCCGTTGTTTTGATTAATATATGCTTAATTCTTGAACAACAAAAATAGCTGACTTGGGTATCGAGCTCCCGAGACCCTTTCATTCAAAAAATTATGTAGGAATCTCTCCTGCATTTATTTGTTACGTGATAAAAGTAGACAATGAGGACTGTAGTTCTCCTGCATTTCTTTGTTATGTGAAAAAAGTAGACAATGAGGACTGTAGTTTTCATGCTGTATTGAATTAAAATATTCAGTAATACTACATTCATATGCATGAGGTGTGGGTTCCACATGCAATCGATGGCTGAGATGCATTTTGCGAAATAAGGAAGAATATATTGAATTAGATAGATGATTGCAACAAAATCATGATTATGTATAGTTTTAAGCCCTAATTGGTAACTAGCTTAGAAATATTCTTTTTTGCTTTTTTAGCAAAAAAAAAAAAAAGTTGGTTGGATTGAAAATAGATTGTTTGGTAAGTTAATTTCTAAGGTTTTTTTTTTTGTTAAAGTTACTTGATTGGATAAAAAGTTAAATTTTTGTGTTTTTCATTCAAATTAGCTTTTTTTGTGTTTTTATTTGAAGGCCGATTGGTTACTAGATTAAAAGCTAGATCTTTTTATTTTTTTGTATTTTTAGCCAGAAAGTTAAATTGAGTATAAAGTAAGTTGTTTAGTAATTTAGCTTTTAAGCTATTTTTTTTTAAGTTGGTTGTTTGGGTAAAAAGCTAATTTTTTTACTTTGTGTTTGAAGTTGACATTTTTACTTTTTTATATATTTAATATTAACAATTATATGTAATTTGTAGTAGTAGTAGTAAATAAGTTGTAAATAAGGGATATTATTATATTTTAAAAGTGGTAGGAGTTTGATTTAAATATTAGAGTTTATGTTTTGATTTGGCTTTTTAACTTTTTAACTTTTTTATTTTTTTACCAAACGGACAAGGTTAACTTTTTTACGTTTTTAGTTAAAAAGATAAAAAAATTAAGTTGTCAATCAAGACCTAAATTGAACATTTTTGGTCTTCGATAGTTAATTATAACGATTATCTATAGTTAGTATTATTAATAAATAAATTTCTTAAGTAAAGATATTATTTTTTTTATAAATGTACTTAGAGTTTAAAAGAAGTGTCCTAAAAATTGGCTTTATGATTAGATTTTTGATTTTTTGATTTTTTTATGTGAAACGAAGTATGCTGGCTTTTTAGCTCCAAAAAGCTCAATGACCAGTGAGACTCAAATGTGTCTCACAGCTTAAAACTAATTTAAAAGCTAGTTTTTGTATTTGTTAATTAAAAAGTTAAATTATGTTTAAAATAAATTGTTTAATATATTAATTTTTAAAAAATAAACTCAAAAATGGATGTCTATCATTTTGAAAATTTACTTTTTGCTTCATCAGCATTGATTTACTTGTGTTAATTTGACATATATGCTTTTGATTATATCATTAACGATATTCAATTAATCTGAGTTTTTATAAGAATTAACTACTCGATGAGTTCAAAATGATAAAACAATTCTAGTCAAATTATAAAATTACAAATCATTCCAGTTTATACTCATAGTACTCCTACCGTAAATTGCTTACACCAAAGTCTCCGCATTCATTACACGTCAAAATAATTTTATATTAAAAAATATATAACACATGTATTAATTAAACGAACCAAATCAATATATTGACATAACATTTTTTAGAATTATTTGATCAAAAATCAAATCTCTTTGGGAATATTTTTTCTAAAATCAAATCAACCACGTCAACTTTGCCTCGTAACAAACATTGGCCCCATGGCCGTAGATACCAGATTACCCTTTTTGCCCTTTCAGTGCCTCTAACATCCTCGGAAGATTATCCAACCAATTCAACTCCACTTTCCTAAACCCTATCCCCACACGCACACCCATAGCGCGTGCAACAAATATTACATTCGTTCAAATCTATAACCAACTTATTTTACAAACCAATAAATCCTCATGTGCTCTAATATATTAAAGTTTTTTTTTGCCTACAAATGGGGATAATTATTTATTTTTTTATTTTTATTTTTAATATTTTTTATTATTTGGTTAAATTATTTTATATTTTTGAGAGTGCTTATCAAAACAAACATGGCCAACCCTGATTAATTTGGAGCTCAAAATGAACAATTAAAAATAGATTCTATAATCTTTTATACATTTAGTAGTTTTAAAAAAAAATTATCACAAAAATTTTAATAAATTAAATTTTTGTCTTGTTATCTCACAATTTAACAAATTTTTACTTTCGTCTACAACCTCATTCACTAAGTTTTTATTTTTTTTATTTTTCAAATGTTCATGTTCTTTATTCACTGTTCAACAAAACTCGAATTCTCTATTTGTTTTTTATTAGTAGATAACTTATCAAGAAATTTCACTTTAGATTGAATTAATTTATATATTTTTGCTTCATTTGTTTTTGATCCAGAGATATATTTTTAAGAAGACATAATTATAAAATTCTGCAAATCAAAAAAATAACATAAAAGATTAATTAAACATATGAAATTTAGGTATGTCCACAAGTTATAGTTTTTTTATACAAGCTTTTTTAAAATATAGCAAACAGAAAATTAGAAAAAAAAATTATCCAACAATGCTTTATATATATAATAAATAACTATTATAAAATACAAATCATAATATTTAATCCTTAATCCATTTAAAAATAGCCATAAATTAAAAAAATATATACAAATATATATTATATATAAATAATATAATAAATAAAATAAAAATGTACCTTTGTAATAAAGCAATTATCAAATCTTCAAGTCATGAGATGAAACAAATATTCAATAGTCTTGGAGCAAACTTAGGTAGTGCTCCAACTTTATAATTATTGGTGTATTTAGTGGAACATATCACTTTTTATTATTATTTTATTCAACATGTGAAGATGTGTTATCCTGTAATTTAAATGAAACATTATTCTAAGAGTATTGAATAATTATTATATGAAATTAGCCATCAACAGTTTAACGGGGTGCGGAAGTTACCGAAGTTAGGAATTTTCCATCGCTTCGGTTTCTACTTGGCCCGCCACTTCTTAGCATTAGTTAATTTTTTTATAAAAAATTAAATGTAAAAAAATAAAAAAAACTTAGACTAAATCATTGAACTTTTTAAAAAAATTTTAAGCAAAATTTTTTTAAAAAAAATTAGACCAAACATAGGCTTAGTTAATTTTCTTTGTTTCTTCTTTTTGATTTCGGTGAAGATTAAAGGGTTTGAGTGAACTGAACAAAAAAAATTGAGTCGTGCTAGAGCCACCGCAAATTGCACCGCATCTACGTGGATTTGAATTTTTTATACCTTCTCAAATGACCTTTTGTTACGTTATTAGATTTTTTGTGAATATTTTAATAATCATGAGATTATAATTTTTGCAAATATTTAATCCCATTGGGTAATGTTTACAACTTTTTATTTTTTTACAATAAATAAAAATATTTTTTATTTATTTTTATAAAAAAATAAAAACAAAATACATGTTTAAAACATAAATGTTTAGAAAATAGTAGGGTTAGAGGTTGTAGACAAATATAAGGGTGGAAAGTGATGGTAGGAGGTGGTGACAGGAGTCATTAGTTGGAGATAGTAGTCAAAAGTAGTGGCCATAGATGGTGGTTAGATGTAGTAGTCAGAAGTGGTGAAGAAAGAAAGATAAAATAAAATTTTATTTACAAAACAAGTAAAAATACATTTTTTTTATATTTATAAGAGCTTAGTAAATTTTGAAAACTATTTATATTTTTTTAAAAAAATAATAATTATCAATCATTACAATTTACAAAAAAATTAAAAATAAAAACAGAAAATAATAAAGACAAACTTTACCAAACGGGGCAAATTAAGTTTTACAACTACATACATTAATTTATTTATACGTAAGATGTCTTGAAAATTCTACATTAAACACATGCCCCCACAAAGATAAATTGTGAGATTTTTTTTTTTTTTGAAACTTTTTTTTATCTCTTCATTATAATTTTTCACTTTTTCAAGAGAAATCAAAAGGTAAAAATATAATTAAAAATATCACCAAAAACAAAAACGAACAACATATAATTTGATTATTTTCATCTTTTTTGACAAATTTTAGTTATTTAGTCAATATTTTTTACTTTTTTTATTCGTCTCGATGAGAAAAGTCAAAAACACGTAAAAATTGATCAAAATCCTATAAAAAATCAACTAAAAACAAGTAAAATACAATAAGCAAATAAACAGTTATCTCAAATGGAGGCACATAATTTTCATATTTAAAATGCTATTAGATTCGCTTTCGAGATTCATATGCCAAATTTAAAAAGTCCAAAAAAAAAAGTAAACAAATACAATTATAAAAAGTTGTAACTATGCGGTGCTTTTAAAACTATCCAAACTTATAACCCCGTAAGTCTTGTTTGAAGTTATTGTACCAAAAATGCCCTCAATATAAGTGAGGCATTCTGGTGAATAATAAGATACGAAATCGCAATGAATCTTGGTTTTCTAGGAAATCCAATCTCCAGACCAGAAAATTTGCAATTTAAGAAAACCATTTCTTAAATTTCTCTCATATTTGCTTGTTTGAGAGAGATTAAGAGAAATTAAGTTTTATATGACTAATTCATTTCTCTCGCTATCTTATCATTCTCTTCTCACTAATTATCTCTCATACAAAAAATTTGGTATTTGATTCGAACTTTTTGTCTGACTTCTATTTTACATCCAAATAAGAGATATAAAGATTACTATGGATTAACAGAGATATCAAACCGTCTTAACTTAAAAACTAAATTTTTTTAAAAAAACTAACTTTTATAGATGCCAAATCAAGATTTATTGACTTTTTTTTTATATTTAATAAAAAATTTGTCATCATTTGATTAAATTATTATATGTTTTAGACTCTTTTCGTTTGTAGTAAAATTTATTAATTTTTAAGTTTTTATTTTTATTTTGTTTTTTTTTTTCACTAGAGCAAGTTCAAAATAAAAAAATTTAATAAAAAATCACAATTGTGGAACAAAATCAAACTGATCTGAGAATTCTTAATTTCCAAGGAGGGGCAACTGGGCAAGTAGGAGGCGGTGGAATAGGCGGTGGTTTGGATGGTGCCCCTAGTTTTATTGAAAAGAATTGGGCATAACTAATGAAAGGTATTATTAAATTGGGACTTTAATTTTTGGTAAAAAAAAATTAGGGCCTCATAACTATTGCCTTGTGGGCTTTGCCTCAAGACTGGTCTCGGAGGCGAACCAAAAAAATAAAAAAAAAATTTACCAAAATATGAAAAGAAAACTTTAGAAAAATCAAAAAAAGTCAAGTTAAATTTTATATTATTTATTTTTGTTTTTAATGAATTTTTTTTTATCTTTTGATCATAATTTTTATTTTTATTTTTATTTTTATTTATTTATTTTTCTTATCAAAATAATTTGATAAAAGATATAAAATTCAGACACAAAATGAAAAAGTTTAAAATAAAAAAATAAGCAAAAAATATCCAAACAGGGCAAATTACATATATATAATTAAGTCATAACGACTTCAGTTTGCATAATTTATTGAGCTTTACTACATGCATAGTTATAGAATACAGAATTAGTCATAGTCTTTTCACTGGGCTATAGAACCCATGCAGTATGGGACTCACAGTCCTCTGAGAAAGCTGTAATTGATTATCCCAAACTTAGTCTGTGTTTGGATTAGCTTTTTTTTAGTAATTTTTTAGTTTTTTGGTTTTTTTGTAAAAAAATAAATGTCAAATTATATAAAAAAGTAAAAAAAAAAATGAAAAAAAACCTAATAAGCTAAACCAATTGGTTTTTTTTGGCTTTTAAGCCAAAAAAAAAAAAAATTAGCCCAAACGGAGGCTTATTTGGTAAATCCATGACGAGAGGTAATCAATCCATACATAAGTTTTGACAGTTGATAAAACATATATTTACTATCTGTAGAGGATAAGAATTGGGATCTATTGGTCCCGTCCAAACTGGTTGAGATGTCATGAAAGAATGCCACGTACTCGCCTGCACAAGAAAATGGTGAGATGCCCGCCGATGGCTTTAAACCGGTGTACCATTCGACGATCAAGTCAGGCAAGAAATTTAAGAGAGAAGAAAAAACTTGAAAGAGTATTTTAGCAGAGTTTTGGCTTAATAAAAGAGAGTATACATTTGTCTTTCAAATTGATAGCTATTTATAGAAAAGATATATTTGGCTCGCTTATGTAGTTCGACCCGACCCGACTCAAACATGTAGGGTTGTATTTTCCCTCTATAATCAATGCATAGCAATTAATATCTTGATGGTGACTGATTAATGTCATCATTAGATATCTCTACATGATCTTTTTGCAAGTGTCTTTCGTCATGTCAAGATGTCCATCAGCATTCAAATCAATCTTGGCTAGACTACAAGCCTAATTTGAGCTAGGGCTAAACCATTCTTATTGGGTGTCCTAGCCCCTGAGTAGGCCCACTTATAACTGCTCTTTTATCATCATATCACTTTCCTGATATGCGTGTCGTGGGACATGATCCTAAATATCAACCATCTAGCTCGACTTAGGGTTCAGATAATTTGTACTACTCGGTTATGAGTGCCGAGCAATCCTCATAATAGTGCTAAGCACCATATCCTCGGGGTTGGGTCCGAGCTCTATCACTGAACTCGGATCCATTGCACAGCACGGGTTTTACATCTTGAGGTCTCCAGAGCCTTAACATGCTGCCGTATAGCTTGGCCTATTCCCCAAGCTAATATGAATATGCAGAGATACGTGCCATGCTAAAAAGGACAGTTGTGCTGTACGGACCGTCACGTGTGCTTCACGTGACTTCACTCGGAACTTGATCCCCCTCACTATCTACTAAGTCACCTTATTACAAACGAGTACAAACTTAAATTTATTATTGGCAAAACTTATTCTAAATAACTAGAACTAATAAAATTGAGAGTAATTTTTGGTATTAATTCTATTATATTTAACGATACAATAATTAGTTCTACTTAATATGGTTTAGTAAGTTTAGTCTCATTATTTGTTTTCTTATAAATTGTCCTTAATTAATGCATTTCATGTTTAGACTTATTTTAATCTCCACATTTATTTCTTAAAGTAGCGGTAAAAATTTATTTTAAATCATTAATGAAAACCAAAAATCTCACAAAGTCTCTAATACTTTTAGCTGTCATCATTTTGAAACTTTCTCAAATATGAAATAATCATAAATTATCATTTGCAATATTTAGTAAAAAATAATAATTTTAGACAATATAGAGATTAATAAGTTTATCGTTAACTGAATTAACACTAGAAGAGTTATACGATTAATGATATTTAAATGAATAATATTTCTCATTAGATAAATTGATGATTGTATCAGTAATTCCATGATTAATAATAAGCAACATATTCTGGTAGATTGAAAAAAAGTGATAAAATTCAATTGTCACTATTCGAAAAAAGCCACCCAAATAGAAATAATATTTTGTGAGAACGAATCTTGATCATAGATTGAAATTAAAATATATCTTAACGTTCTAGAAAAGTGACGCAAGATATTTAAAAAATAAAATAAAATCCCATATCATATGGGCTAAAGAATAACCCGTGCCTAAGGAAATTTCCAAGATAATTTGACCTTTTATTGAAATTAATTTAACTCCAACCCCAACCACCAATCCAAATGAAAAAAAGATTATTTAAAGAAATGCACAAAAGATATTAAAAATGACAAATTGAGTTACTTTTATGCAATTATAATAATAGAATAAGTTGTTTTGTATTTCCATTTCATTTAGCCTGAAGTACAGTAAGGTTATGTTGAGGTCAAGAATATTTTTTTAAAAAATCACTGAGAGTATTTATTTTTCTATGTAATTAGTAGCAAAACAAACTAAATATATAACTCAAGTTCTAAATTAATTACTGAGAGTGGACAAAAGTATCGGGCCTAAGACCCAAACCAAACAGTTGGGACCCAAAACTCAAAAAGAAAGACCAGCCCGAAACGAACTTGCCCAAGTGCTCATAGAAGCCCGAACCCACTATTGTTCGAACTTTGCTAGTCCGGCCCACCCTAGATGGGGTCTGTCCGGACCAGGGGAAGCCCATGTTGGCCTCTCAATAGGAAAGATATCTCAACAAGATACCTTTTCCAATGCGATTTTGGTCGGATGAAAAGGATATAAGCAAATCAAAATCAAATCACATCAAGATAGGAAACAAATCCTAACTAGTAGGAGGCAGAATCCTAAGAGGATTCAGCCTCCACCAGTCTTGATCCATATATAAAGAGAGGCACCCCTACACCACGAGGTAGGCAATTCTTAACCCCAAAACTCTTACTTAGAAATCTCTCAGAGAGATATCTAACTTGAGCGTCGGAGTGCCTTCTAGTCATAACCGGCCGGTAGGCGCTAACGGTGTTCTTGGTGGTTGTAGGTGTTCGGCGGCGAAGCAAGGAGCATCCAGTGAGTTCGGAAGACAAGGAGTCTGGCTCATATTCTGTTCGGGGTCATCAGTATTGGACTAATTCATCTGATCCTGATTATGCCGAACAAGACCAAACAGTTTGTACCGCGCACAATTTTCTAATTTTTTTTCATATTGGAAAGTATATCCTTTATGTAATTTAATCAAAAGAAAAATTTGTTTTGACAGTCAAGAAAATAAAATAAATTTCAAAACTAACTGACAAAACAAAAAATGAGTTCTCATACTTTTCTTCATAATAAATCGTAACAAGAACTTTTAACTTGAAAAATATTCAATTTTTATTCCGCATAATAAATCGGAACAAGAACTTTTAACTTGAAAAATATTCAATTTTTATTCTTTCTTTTATTTTTTAACATAAAACTTTTTTTTCTCTAAATTGCACCAAAAATATATCATCTTTTCACAAATTAAACAAAGCCACTGAATTTGAAATTAAGAAAAAAACACAATTAATAAAATGATTAGAACTATAAAATAGAACATTAACAATATTAAAGTTAATATATAATGGTGTACCTGAGGATCGTGATTGAGATGGTGGACGCGCATGCGATATTAATTTTCATAGAGGGGGAGAGGAAGAGGATAGAGAAAAACAGAGTTGTTTTGTATTAAAGGGAGACAGAGTTAAACTATTGTGATAACAAAATAATTACAATAAGTCTATGTACAATGCATATAAAATTATGCACGAATCAGTACATGAGTATGTGACAATTCTATAATGGTAAACAGAATAAGCGGGATTTACAATGTAGTATTTTTTGTGGTAATATATATACATATGGTAAAACATGCACTCTTTTATACAATATGTGTAACATTATTGAAATAATTATCTCACTTAATAAGAGATTATACATTTTGAAAAAAAAAACTGTTGTTGGTCATTGAATTTCAATTTAAATAAGTTTTAATTATATATTTTAAAAATATGTTTAAGATATTTTGAAAAAGAACTGATGGTAAATGCTAATGCAATGAGGAATGAAGTAGATGTAGTGAGAAGGGGAGAAGGGGAGAGAGGAAAAGAGAGAGAAAAATGGTTGGGAACGATGTCGAATTTAGCGATTTTTTCAAATAATACTATTTGTTTTTAAATTACTCTTGTCACGTGTAATTAGAAATGTAATTTTTTAAAACCAATATAAGAAATTGAAATAGAAAAATAAAAAACAATTAGGCTTTTAAAAGAAATTATAAAAGCACCCTTATCTGCTTGTGTGGAGAATTACTAAAAAGTGTATACTTTCTGAAAAACAGCTGAAACGTTAGAAATTAGGTATTGCTGGTGCTTCAAGGTATTATTGTTAGAATTAATATTCTGAAAAATTAAATTATACTATCGGATTAAAATAGTAAAATATATTTTAGAATTAAAACAAAATTAAATGATATGTTTTAATTACAAAATAAATCAGTAGATACAATAATTAATTAATACTGTTTATAAACTGAAAATGTAGTATAGGAACAGAAATGAAGATAGAAAATAAGACCAGAAACATAAATGTTTTTTAGAAAACCGAAATCAAAATGTAATGCAGAATTAAATTACTATTCTATATTATAAAATTAGGATAGAGAAAACAGTATATGATTCTATGTATAACTACATAACAGAAACAGAAAACCAGAACATTAAATCTTACAGAACAGAAGCATAAATGTGAATAATAGAAACTCAGTTGATCAGTGCAGTCGAGTCCAACGTTGGACGTTGTCTCCTTAAGACAGATTACGTCCACGTCTCGGTGCTTGCGTTTTAATGGACGTCTGCCTCCAGGATAAAACGACTGCCCGTGTATAGAAGAAGCACGGCAATCTGTACACACAGCGAACGTTGCAGTGTATGAACTTTCTCGGGAAATTCTGAATGACTAGAAGGAAAATGTAAAGGAGCAGAGATTCGACAATGGCAGTAGATGGATTGAATGTATAAATCGGGTGCAAGAACGGCCTAATTATAGGTGTTAATGGTGACTGTTCGCCTTAATCCGAATAGGTGCCACACCGGTTTGGTATCCTCCAATGGTCCCAAACCCTGCAACGGTTCGATTCGACTAATAACGGTAACTTAATTA
>JAULJZ010023591.1:3956-15549 GCA_032270985.1 Heliamphora pulchella | reverse complement strand
CCCTTGGGCATAACAAAACCGTGAGGGCGAGTTGCTAAGGACTGGCAGGCTACTGCACGGGGACGTGCAGCCCTAAGGGGGGTGGATTGTGATATCCTGATATCCCATATCGAAAAGGGAGAGGGAGTTCCTATGCTATAAAGAAAGAATCATGGACCCTTACATTCAACGAGACCTTTTCCCATGTGGTAGAAACTCTAGCAGGATTCCGCAGTTAAGCGTACTTGGGCGAGAGCAATACAAGGATGGGTGACCCCCCTGAGAAGAACAAAACCGTGAGGGTTTTGCCCAAAGCGGATAATATCATTGACATGTGAAGAGACAGGGTGTTATATATATATATATATATATATATATATATATATATATATATAACTACTAAGGTTTTTCTTAGATTTTCTTTAGGTGGAGACGACGACTCTCCTCTCCCCACATATCATTCGTTGTGCTTTTTTTCTTTTTTCTCTCTTTTTCTATTTTTTATCCAATGTTGTTGTCTTCTTCCATATTTTTTTTCTTTAATCTCAGTTTTTGTTCTTTGTAATTTTTCTGTCTTTTTCTGTGCTTCGTTTTCTTGTCTTATTTTGGTGACTAAACGACTATTGTTTACCTGCGACGAAGTCGTTTTGATCCGACAAGCGTCCATTTTTCGATGACAAATCTTGGTACTCTTGATGTGAAAGTGAAAATATTTCTTCGCCACTCTCTTCTCAGATATGATTTTCAGATTTGTTCGTGAACCATAATCTGGCATCATTTACCACATTTTAATTATCACGCTGGACAACTATCTCTAGTCAAAAAATATCAATTTTGTAAAGTAGAGATGAAGACAATGGTTCTCTTGATGAAAGTTGCGGAGCAGTAGAATATGAAATTGTTTTTTCTTCAATTTTTTTGTTTTATGTAATGTTGGATTCTCTTTTCGTAGGAGTTTGTATTTCTCTTGTATGGAGGTTTATTTATTTATTTATTTATGCAAAAGTTGTTTTTTTTCTTTTGTGAGAGTTCTTTATTCATTTTTTGAGCTGTTTTATTTTTACCGATGTACTATTTTATTCGATTTATTGTCGGTCAAAAATATATAAGGCCTAGTTACTCTTTTTGATAAAAAAGAAACACCAATTTAAAATTCTTAATCCAAAAATTCGAAATCAGTGATCTCATGCATTCATTCTTTTCATCAACAGTGATCTCATGCATTCATTCTTTCTTCAACAAAGAAAAATATACATGAAACATTCAAATTATTCCCATTAGACCCTTTTTATGAATATTTCTATGTACATAGTGTGAGTTCCACAATCCTGTGAGGATTGTGACTGATCCTGTGTGCGTTAGCTGCGCATATAACACAACTTCTTTTTCATTGCCAATGAAATCAAGTCATTCTCAAGTGTATACAGTTAAAACATGCTCATTACACAATGGATGAAACAATGATGGAATGCACATAGAAATCAACATTCTGGTGCATTAATTAGAGTTTTTTATTTTTATTTTTTTAGAAGTCACAATTATACATTCCGATAAATGTTAGAGTGGAAACATAATAACAATATTTGCATTATAAAACTAGCAAATATCATGCAAGTTTAATTAGAATTTGTCAAATAGAATTACAAGCAAGATTCAAAGGATCAAAAAACTTTATGTGCGAGTCTAAAATATATATACTCATAATAATAAAAGAAGATAGCCCAATAAATTCCTGCAAAATAAGTTTATCAGCTGACAGGCAAACGGAGGCCCTCAGATGCTATGAGAAAAAAATATACAATGGGAGATTTGGATTCTTCCATACCTTTGCTAGAGTTGAACATATATATAAGAGTTGAGAGTTGACATTTTAGAGTTGTTAGCCCATGATAATTGGTGAAGTGTTGAGTTTGGTTTGTTAAGAATTGGTCCCCTTGTGGTTTTTTACACTTTCTTACACAAATTAATATTGAGTATGCCATAGATAATGGATATTCCAAATACATAAAAAGTAAACTCAAATTATGTTTGTTACAAAATATGTACATTTTTTGTGCAATTGTCATAAATAAATACTTAATTATTAAATATAAACTGAACTTGTAAACCATATAAATTTGAAGACAAAATTAGATCAAGACTAGTGTTTTACATTATGTTTTTAAGATAGATTTTGTCACAAATACAGTACTTATGATATCTCAGACATCTGTTTACTATGATACAATGATCTAAATCCAACGAAAAAAGCATCGTATCTAGTAGGCCTGACGAGCCTAATAATATTTTGTTATCTTTTTACACAAGCTGCGATACTATGCGCCCAAAGAACTCAATAGTTTAAAGACTAACATCGATCATATATAAAGAGAAACTCGTAACAATTTAGAATAATTACGAAAAGAAGAGACGCATTTATTCATACCGAACATGTGTCACTAAAAAGACACATCTATACAATAATATATCTAAGTATTATCATTTTCAATCAATTTCTCATTCACTTTAAATTCAAATCATTTTTTCCGCAATTCAAGCAATGATTTAAGCATAACTCACTCGTTATCATCTTTAATTATTTTGTCATTCACTTTGAAATGATTTCAAACCCTTTTTCCAACATTGGTGAAGCACTCTAAAACTATATGATGTGGGACCATTTTTTTAAGGAATGTAAATAATTGAACACACAAGTGTGAAGGAAAAAGAATAAAGGAAAGAACACTTGAACACTTGAACCAGTATTTCAATTCCACCACAAGATTTTAAAACAAGTTAACCCCACATTCCACTCATAATAATTACCTGAGTTTGATATACAAAACAACCAATCAAAAAAAAAAAAAAGATATACAAAACAAGTTCACTAGCTTGATTCCAAGAAAAAAAAAATGATGGTCGGCATGAGCGATCTCATCATTTGAGTTTTCGGATGAAAGTGCATGAGACCAACCGTAATATGATTAGCAAAATTCTTGGCAACTCCGTCGATTGGTTTTACTCTCTTTTTTTTCCCTTCTGTCAGGTCCTTTTCAGTTAGTGTTGGAACCAAAACCAAAAAGAATATGTTAGAACGAATTACCTACAAATTGTTTGAATAAACAATCGAAAATATGAAAACAAAAAGATGGCTAGAGATGTGATGAATCGCGGACTAAGTATCTCTCTTTAAGACGTTTTCTAGCTCTACCATTTATGTGCAAATAGTTGCAGTCACGCTGTCACAAGAATAAAACAGCCCAAAATCAACATCTGTCTCAACTTTTCCAGTATGGACGAAAATCGAAATACACCATATAATCGAACTAGAATAGCTCATATAACAAAGAGCCTTTTAGTGAGAGAGAGAGCCGTATAATTTTCTGTTTTTTTTTTTCAAAGCAGAAGAATGGTATAATTTATAGAATGGGAAGAGGATTGAAGAGAGTAAAATTAGGACATGAAATAAGGGATTAATCAACCGTTATAATCAATATAGGTTTTTAGTAGGCATAAATTATGGGAATTTATTGGCAGATATCAACCAGCAATTATTTTCTGTTGGCTCAACGTTTCTTTTTTTTAAAATCTAAAAGATCTTTGACCTGATTTGAACAAAACCAAAAAAACGCTTGAGAATTTTTTTTAATTCGAGAATTCTTTTATATGTATTTTCTGCAAAAAGTTAATTATTACTTAACAAAAAGCCCAACCACACGCCAGGCTCGACGCGTGCATGTGTATCTTTTAACGCACGTAAGACGTGATGGGTAACACACATTTAGATTTTTTCAGTTAATTTAAAGCCTCCTAAACTAAATCTAAACTCGAGTTGGGCCAAATTAGTTGACAATCCATGTGTGCAGGAGAACCGTTCTTAGTCCACACAACTAACAACCCAATCCAACCCAATCCAAGGTTGCTAAGGAAGTCTCTCCATCCAATGTTGGACAAGGGATACCTCCAAGTCTGTCAAATGGTTTCACCCTTTCTTTTCCCCTTCTGTGAGGTCCTTGTCAGTTAGTAGACTTTTGTTCCCCAAAAAAATTGTCAAACTTTACAATTATTCATCGGTATATGGGTAATTTCCAGCAACTAGCCACTAGCCACTAGCCACAAGGCTACCAGCCTATCGAGAACCAATTGGTACCAGATAACCAATTTCAATGGTTCAATTTTTCACAAATTTGGCCTAAATTTTGCGCACAGATTTCGTACTCGTCACGAAATAACACTGCTGAAGGATAATATGGGTACAGGTGAATTTTCTGAAAGTATAAATGAAAATTATATATTTTAATCTTCTTTCTTTATATTAATATTTATTCATTTTTCCAAAAAAGAAAAAAAAAACATATATCTATTTAAACAAAAATTATATATATTCAAATCTATATTCTTCAAATTTCCTTGCTTTATATTTTATGGTATTGGTTAATTAATTTTTAGACAATCAAACAAGATTATGAAGGTATTTGTTAAAAATTAGTTTTTAGTTTTTTTAAAAAAGTTATAATTAAGTAAAAAGCATTAAGATGTTCAAACATGTGTTTATAGTATTTTGTTTACAACTATTTATTTTAAATTTCCAAATACGTACAAATTTTACTGTTTGAAATTATTAATTACAAAAGTAACAATATTAAAAATTCTTACTTGAAATTCTAATCATATTTTCTAAATTATAATCTATAAAAATGCTAGTCATAATCGAATTTGTAGAACCCACCTCATGAATGAGGATTGTGTTTAGCAAAATTCCAATCTATAAGTTATAATTTTATTCTATTAAACAACATCAATTAGTTTTGTTTAAAACTAACAACTATTCGTATCTAAAAGTATTTGAACATTATTCAATCATAAAATTAATTTTAAATAATATATACTTTTTTTATTATTAAGAGAAATAACATAATGCAAACTCCTAATATCAATAATGATTTTATTAAGTTTATTTTTAATTCTAACTAAAAATATATTTTTGAGAAGAGATATAGAAAAGCATTGAATTTAAAATAAAGACCATAAAAAACTAAAATTTTAAATAAATAATGTTCATTACTTGGAGAAAACCGAGCGAAAATATGGCACATAACAATTGTCCTGTCCCATCATAATGAGTATTTGTTTGATAGAAAATAATTTGTCCACAGACAACTAATTATAAAAATTATAAAAAAATAAATTAATACTAATCATTTATTTATATTGAAATTAATAGAAATTATAAATTTTAGTATAAATAAATGATTAAAATTCAATTTTTATAATTAATTTGTGATTGATTGTCTGTATACGTAATATTACTTATTATTTGATTTTTTTTTACTAATGCATCCCTCTAATTATGCTTTACTTCAAATATTGAAGGATATATCTTTACATATTAAATAAGATATAAATAAAAATAATAAAATCTACTAAATACATCAATACTTATAAAATTAAAAGACAAGCCTTGCTCCAAAAATTATTGAATAATTATTCCTCAATTGACGCATTTTATTTGTCATACAGATTATTTTTCCCAAACAATTTACGACTAGCGTATAAAATATTACATGTTTTATCACTTTTATTTGTATCACCGTAAAAAATAGTGTATTGTAAATCGCACTAACTCTTTTTGTTAATATAATATCATATACTCATAAAGCTTATTTGATTTTTTAGATAAGATTGGATAGGATATACTGGTGTTTGGCATTACTTAAACTAATAATTTATAAATTATAACTTGTAGTAGAAGTTGTGAGTGTTTAGTAATATTGTAACTTATAGTTGAAATAGAAGAAAAAGTAGTTATAAATTGTAGCAGAAGCTATAAGTGTTTAAAAAAATTTATTGTTTATAATTAAAATTAGTAGTAGAAAGCTAAAAACTACTAACAATAGTTTTTCCAAACACCATTTATGATAAATTAGTAATATTAAAGGTCCCACATATATTTTGATACGAAAAATTGATAAATAGTCCAATTCATAGGTTGTTAACTGTTTTTCATCCATTATAATATTTCTTAACGAGTAAGAACCATTCTCATAAAAAATTTTAATGCGCAAAGTCTTCTATTGATGTGTGTATAATTTTTTAGAACAAAAATACCCTTTATACAGATAAATTTATCTGTCTTATTGTAAGTACACGTATAAAGAACACAGATAAAACATAATTCACTCGATAAATTTATCTGTATATTTTTAAAATATGTATAAATAACACAGATAAATTTATCTGTATTTTATTGAAAGCACGTGCAAAGAACACAAATAAATTTACCTATCTTATTGAAAACACGTATAAAGAATACAGATAGATTCTTCTGTTTGCATTATCTATATTGATATGCAAACAGATAAATTTATCTGTTTTCATATTAAACAGAAGAATATTAAACAGATAAGTTTATCTGTTTATTATGCAAAATAGATAAATTTATCTGTTTGCTAAATATTTTTCGGAGAAATTATGCAATTTGTGCGTTAAAATTTTTGTTTATGAATCCTGCACGTTAAAATTTATTTTTTTAGACCTTTGGCTAAAATCTCATTTTTATAAACCAATGGATTATGAATAGAGTTGTATATACAGTAAGAAATTTGGCTTATATTTCATTAGAGTGGAATAAAGAATATATTAAGAGTTGAAAAGTTATTACTGACTGTTGAATAAGGAAGAAAAGTAATTCGGAGCTTAGTATTAATAATATCAAGAGGGCCCTGATATTATTAATACCATGAATGAGGGATTGTTAATCTCTTATTTATCGAACTGTTAGTATGAATCTCACAATACAAACGTATGACTCATAATACAATGGGACAAAAAATTATTGTTGGACCAGCTTAGTCTAATACTCTAATCTCATATTTCTTAATTCCTCAAAACAAATAAGGCCTATATAATATTTTATGCAATGTTCTACAAATTGTATATATAAACCTCGAAAATTAACTTTAATCTAGATTTTTTGCCTTTTTTTAAAGCAAAATATTCATTTAAGCCTCGTTTCATAAGTCTTATCTTATATTTTTCATACCAAAATTACCTTTAATACACCATTCACTTCTCACCACCGCTAACACCACCATCGCCGCTGCCGCTGCCACCACCACCAGTGTTGTTGTCATCGTCGCTGCCGCTACCACTGCCACCACCACCACCACCATATAGCCACCACTACTATCGCCGCCGCCATCACAACAGAATATGATATTTCAGAATAAGACAATTTCAAAATGAGGCATTTTTATAACATACGTCTCATTTTCAGAATGAGATATTTTCATAACAAAATGAGACATTTCATAATAAATGTCTCATTTTCAATTCAAAATAATACAATTTCACAACAAAATGACACATTCAATAACAAATGTCTCATTTGATTGTGCTATAAAAATACAGAGGGATCGAATAAATGAGACATTTCAACACCAAATGTCCCAACTAAAGATTATGTAAATATTTCAGAACCAAATGTCTCATTGTATAAAATGAGACATTTTAGTAATGCAAAAAAAATATTTCACTAAAAAAATGAGATATTTCTAACAAATGTTGTGCAAAAAAATAAAAAAATTTCAACAAATAAGACATTTGTGCAAAAAATGAAGCAAATATCTCATTTCAACACCAAATGTCTAATCGCAAGCAAATATCTTATTGCATAAAATGATACATTTTTAATAACGCCAAAAAAATATCTTACTAGGAAATAAGACATTTTCAAATTTTCACAACCACAATAAATGTCTTGTTTAGCTCAAAAAACCATCGCCATTGCCCTTAGAACGATAAGCTAATGGATTCCCCTTCATTGACCACCACCACCACCACCACCACCAACATCGAACAAATAAACACATACACACAAATCTCTTTTTTCTTCATCATCATCTTCTTCATCTTCATTTGTCTCCTTATTCTACAAATAAAGAAACTCTCTCTGTATTAATGCTCTTGCCAGCTGTTATTCTAGCTTTGGTTTCGGCTTTTTCCATGAAAGACCGACAAGTTTTGGCCTATATGATGACCACGTCTATGAAGTCCTCACTGAACCCATCTGAAGGGAGTAATGGCGGACAAGAAATCGAAAAGGGAGAGGAAGAACAAGCACCTGGCCTCGATGGATTCGGTGGAATCTCGGTGGGTGTTTCAGGATGATAACAAGTTGGCAATCAAGAACAATGAGGATGATGAGGATTTGCTTTCGAGGATGGCCATGGATTCCGACGACGAAGATAATGCAAAACAAACACTAAGCAATGAGGTTCGAGATGTAGTCGATGATGGTCGGTAGTGAGGGGAAGGGAGGGGCGATGGCAAGGTGTGAAGTTCTAGTGGTGGTGGGTTGAGTGGTCGGCAGCGTTACAGTGGAAGAGAGAGTCATGCGGTTGCGGATCTCGACAGGGCTAGGGTTTCGCCTAGTCTTAGGGAAAAAGATGCAGAAAAGGAGAAGAATACGGGGAAGAAAATGTGTTGGGGTATATTTGTCCAAACAATTAATAAATTTTAAAAGTAGGGTAAATTACACTGTCCTCTCTTGAGGTTTTTTTTTTTAAAAAAAAAACAGATACGTTTCATGTGGTTTTTGAAACGACACTAATCTCCCTTCTAATTTAGTTTTTGCATAAAAAACGTACAACCGTTAAATCTTCATTACAACTAAACGAAAAAACATTAATTTTGTATTGTTCAAACTGATATCTCCATTTTGCCCTTTTCTCTCTCATGGTTGCCTGCGTATTGAGTTAGGTTTAGAAAGAAAAAAAAAAGGAAAAGGGATGAAGGAAGAAGAACAAGCCCCCTTTCTTGCCAACGATGACGCTGCCCTTCACCCGCGACGCCACCTCCCTCTGGCGACGAAGACTGGAACCGTCGAACTCTCTTTCTCCTCTCCCTCTCTCGGTCTCTCCCTATCTTTCTCATCTCTCTCTCTCAGTCAATATATATATACTCTCTTTCCCCCCTCCTATGTGTTTTTGTTAAAAACCTCAGGCATCGCCGGCGGTTGGTGTTGCGTTGGTGAGTGGCGACCTTGCCGTGAAAAAATAGGAAGAGGGAAAGGAGAGTATATATATGTTGACTGAGAGAGGGAGATGAGAAAGAAAGGGAGAGACAGAAAGAGGGAGATGAGAAAGAGAGTTCGACGGTGGCCGATCTTCAGCGCTGGAGGGAAGTGGTGCCGACGTTGGCGTTGCCATTGGAGGGCAGCGTCGTCGTCGACAAGAAAGGGGGTGTCGACGCCTATTCTTCTTCCTTCACCCCTTTTCCTTTTTTTTTTCTTTCTAAACCTAACTCAATACTTAGGTAGCCATGTGTGAGAAAGGGACAAAATGGAGATATTAGTTTGAATTATACAAAATTAACGTTTTTTCGTTAAATTATAACGAAAATTTGACGGTTAAACTATTTTTTTGCAAAAACTAAATTAGATGAGAGGTTAGTGTTGTTTCTAGAACCACATGGGGTGCATTTATTTTTATCAGAAACCTCAGAGGAAGTCAGTGTAATTTATCTTTAAAAGTAAGATCTAATTAAATATTGAAAAGGTAATTATGACTTAATATAATACAATTTCTCTAAATAAAATTATAAAATAATTTTTTCTTTTAAAAAATATCATAACTTTTATTATAAATATTTATTTTTTTATAAAAATTATATTTTTAAAATTTACTTGTCAAAATTTATGAAACAATATCTATATTAAATATAAAATTATGTAAAAATAAAGTTTAAAAAATTAAATTTTTTTTTAATTTATTTTTTTTTATCTTTTTATTTTTTGTCTTTTAACTTAAGCTAAATTTTTTTCACTTCAAATTATCTTACATCTATCAAATAAATTTTTTATTTATTTAATTTTAAATAAATTTAATGAAAAGTCTAACTTAAATCCGTGTTACCAAAGGAGGCCATAATTGTTTTTTACACGGCCACCTTTTTAGGGTTTTGTCTTCAGCCTCACGCCCTACCCCACCTCACGTGACGACCCTTTCCCCATCCTCAAGACCTCCCAGTCCCTCGCTGGCCGCTGCGGAACCAAGATTGTGGACATGGAGATCAAAGATTCAGATCTCCATCTATCAATTCATGATTAAGCTCCACTGTTCTGCTCATCCATGCCTCCTCTCTCTCCACCATCTCCGCCACCACATTCCGCCTCCGCCTCCGCCGCCGCGCTCTTCCTGATACTCCTCACACTCTCCGTCGTTCCAACGCCTGCTCACGCCTGCTCAAAACCTCAATCCACGCCCAAATCTTCATGTCCTCCGTTCACTTCCTCCCCCTCCTTCCCCTTCTCTTCCTCACCCGGCTGCGGTCACCCCTCCTTTCAAATCCACTGTTCTTCCCCTCACTCCATCATCACCATTAACAACCTCTCGTTCTCTCTCCTCCGCTACGACACCAACTCCTCCTCCCTCCTTCTTTCCCCTCTACCCACATCGTCATCTAATCAGAATTGCAATGCTCCTCACTTCCCCTCCATTCCCGATCGATCCATCAATCTTTCCGGCTCCCCATTTCGAGTCTCCGATTGGTCTTGCTCTCACCTCTCTGTTCTCAAACCATGTACACCTCTGAGTCTCCCAAATTGCAGTCACTGTCCTTGGGAATGTGAGCTCATCAAGAGCCCAGTTCAGCTCTTACACGAGTGTGGATCTGGGCATCGTCATGTCTCGGAGCAGGGCTGCCAAGGCGACGTTCTGGGATTTCTTGACAAAGTCTTGTCGTTGGGCATCGAGGTCGAGTGGGACGAAGATCAAGACACTTACTTTTCTAGTTGCAGAAGTTGCCAGTCCTACAATGGAGTCTGCGGCTTCAATTCGTCCGATCCCAAAAAGCAATTCGTATGTTTTCGATCTCATAATCAAATCTCGCCGCCGTGGATTCGCCGACATGGCCCACATCGATTCGCGTTGTTGTGTTTAATTCTCGTGTTTCTGTGCCTGTTAGCTGTTCTATTAATTGCTTCAGTGATTTTCCGTTCGAGACGGAAGTCATTGCCGACTGAAGAAGACCCAACAATTCTCTACCTCCGCTGCCACCGTTCCGCTAGTCTCCTCCCACCGGTGTTCACCTACGAAGAGCTCGAGTCTTCCACCAATCGATTCGACCCTAATCGCAAAATCGGCGACGGCGGATTCGGTTCCGTCTATCTTGGTCAGCTCTCCGACGGCAGAATCGTCGCCGTCAAACACCTCCACAAGCACCACCCCACCACCGCCGCCGGCGCCAAAGCGTTTTCCGCCAAGTCCTTCTGTAACGAAATCCTGATTCTATCTTCCATCAACCACCCAAATCTCGTCAAGCTTCACGGCTATTGCAGCGACCCAAGAGGCTTACTCTTAGTCTACGACTACGTCCCTAATGGAACACTCGCCGAACACCTCCATGGCGCCAAGAGCTTCTACAGAAAAACGCCATTATCATGGCAAATCAGAATCGATATAGCACTCCAAACCGCCATGGCAATCGAGTACCTTCACTTCTCAGTTCTACCACCTATAGTTCACAGAGATATAACTTCATCCAACATTTTTGTAGAGAAAGATATGACAATAAAAGTGGGTGATTTTGGGCTTTCGAGGCTACTGGTATTGCCGGATACGAATGCCACCTCGTC
>JAULJZ010023580.1:0-15549 GCA_032270985.1 Heliamphora pulchella | reverse complement strand
AATCAAAGAGCTCAGTATATGAAGATTAAGTGTCGACAAAGCAGGATTGCTTAAGCCAAAGTTCGAAAAAGTCCCCGGATGGTGAGCATGGATTGCCTCCAGAAGCTGTATGTCCGCTGAATCAACCTTACGCCTGAGGAAGAAGGCGGGGGTCCCGTCCGTATGGCTAACACCCTGCATCGAAACACTTTCCAACATAGTCTCGATCTCCACCCGCGGCCTCAGGACAGGGATGTTTGGCTCGACCTCACCTTTGTGGAGATCCTTTGTGTCGGATCGTCGTGCGAATTCCCCCCCAGCATAGGATTCCTCCACCTCAGGCACTTGAAAGTTCAAAAGAGAGTCTGTATTGCCGGGGACATCCATCCGAGCAGCATCCATAACTTCCTCGTCGGACCCAAGTTGAGTACCAAAATTGGCAACGGCCTCGTCAACAGATGTGTCGAAACCGGAGGTAGGAAGAAGAGGGGCATCCTTGCCACATAAAGACGGAGGGGCGGTGCTCCCATGACTGGGAGAGCTGGCGGAGCCCACTTGCTTCTCGGTAATTTCGGTCGAACGAATAGCAGTTTGTCTCCTACGGCTGGCCACTAATTGCATTATGGGAATGTTGTCATCCGAGTCATCACCCCAACTTGATGGAACAGGAGTAGGAAAAAAGGAACGAGTAGGCTGAGGTAAGTCGTAAAAAAAAATTTATTAAAAGAGTAAGAGCATGGAACAATTTGAATATTGGCAGAGAATTTGAGGAATCGAAATAATACCCGACGAAGGCGTTTCAAAGGTTGGCTCTCCCCCTCAGGTATTGTGGCTTGAGAAGGGCCAGATTCGACTCCATCGCTTGCGTTGGCCCGTTTGGCCGCATGGGCCATTGAACGAGTAACTCGGCCTTCAACGGATTGAAGTGGCTCAGCTGATGTGATGCCAGGAGCCTGCGCCGTGTGTTGGCTGGAGGCCAAGACCGCATACCGGCCTCAAGTACCTCTGGTACGTCTAGGCAAGGGAAGATGGCAAAAGGTGATTGACTTCAAAAGAGGCCGAACTATTGCTCTCAGTGCCTCTGTCTCAGGAAAACGGCTAAAAGAATCCAGGTTTCGTCTCCAGTATAGGGAGTGTTTTTCAGTATAACACCCTATTCGCCCACGTGAAGGTAATTCGATGACCGAGAGCTAAAAGGGTGCGATAAGATTTCTGCATAGAAAAGGTTCATAGCTACTGGCATAAGGGCGTGTCCCGATACAACGAATCGGAGTTCCCTGATCGAACCCAAATTGCCGCAACTTCCAGTCAGGCCTGTAAGCAGAAACTCCGAAGCCCTCTTCGGTTAAGAATGAAAGAAGACCAGAGACAAGCATGGACCACACCGTCATATAGGAGCTATCAAGGGAGGTCACGGTCTCAAGCTGCAGGTGCTAAGGGGCGTCGAAATACCAATTGGGAGAAACAACCCCGACCGGAGCAGTGGTGTAAGGACGAGAAATAAACTGTGTGGGATCGACGAAGACTGGCATGAAATCTTTCGCAGTCCCCTGACTATTCCATCGCATAATAAGAGCATTCATCAAGGGGATCTCTTCGGTGGCGGGCTGACCATCCAAGCCAATTACTCGAACTTTTTTTGTGGGTGAAAAAAGAATGGGACGAGGTGCAAAGCCAAGGAATCTTTCGAATAGCACTGCTTACAGGAATGTGGTATTTACAAATGTAGCGATGTCATAGCGACCGACTGATCGCTCCATCTTAAGCTGAATGAGGTCTAGATGTCGGTATAGCGTCCCTAGGAATAAAGGAGCCAAAGGAATTTGTTCCCCGCGAGATAGTTGGGCTGCCAAAGAGAATACCAGTGGGTTTACGCTATCTGGTGGGCAGCTGGGAAGTACGAATGTAGATAGGAATAGAAAGATAAAAGTAGGAAGAATTAGGGCTGGGTTGCATTCAGCCCCGGGAAACTCCATGCGATCCCTGACTACATTCTTGGGCTGAATATCTTTGAAAAAATATCTAATCCACGACGCGTATGTGGATTTGGTTGATGAGCGACGAGTCTCGAGCGGGTTACCAAGGTCATCAAAATGGCTGCCATAATTAGCAGTAAAGGTTAGATAAGTCTGGAGCTCTGATGCAGTAGCATTGTCAGCTGCCGATATGCGCACAGGGTCGAAAACAACTTGCCCTCGAATGTCAAGTTAGAGAAGTATGAACATGTCTTCCAGAGTTGGGGACCACTCCCCCCAAGGGGTTACGAAAGTGTGGGAGTCAGCGCTCTAATGGTTGATGAGGGCCTCCAAACTAGCTGTGGATCTACGCATATGGAGACTTTGAGAAATCATAACGAATGAGAGAATGCCTGCCTGCTACAGTATGTGGTGGTAGGCATCATTTTGAATGACATCGTCGACCCACTCAGACCAACCGAAAGGTGGTCCAGAAAGTGTTTTGAATTGTAGGAATGCGAGGGGAAAATCTCCTCGCTCGATCTAGAAACGTGTAATGGAGGAGGGCGTAATCATCTCGGCTTCCACGGGATTAGCCTCAGGATAGAGAATTAGGGGCTGAGTGGCAAATGGAGGCCTCAGAGTGAATGCGTCGATGGCCCTCCAAAAAACGTTGCCCATTTCGCCAAAAAATGACGCTGTACACCAGTCGGTAAAAGGAAGAACAGGACGCGACTCCAGGTGGGCCCCGCGAGAAGCGGAGGAAGGACGAGCAGCATGAGAAGCCATTGCGACAGTAGACAAAAAGTGTTTTGAAGAAGCTCTTAAGGAGATGGGTCAGAATGGGGCCCCAAATCACTATTTGAAGGATAGAGGGCAAAGATGAAGAGTCAAGCAGTAGATGGTGTCGTATGCACGTGCGTGTGTCAGCGCGTGAGCCACGCGGGAGAGTAAGTCGAGTGACTCGCGCATGTGCAGGGGCAAAATGTAATTGATTTAAAAAGAATATTATCAATGAAATAAGACTCGTGTTACATAAGCTTAAGATTCGAGTGTATGGCTCGATTAAAGGGTATAAGCACACGGTTCAAAAGTTACCACACGGTGCTTGGCTTAACCTATGCGACATCCCAGCTTACAAGAACTAGGGTCTCGACTGTCGTAAATGAGTCTCGAAAACATATCACGAATTTAACACATACTCGACCGGTTGACTCAAGCCAAAGACTTGTGTACGGCTCGGGTGAACGACTCAAATAAGTGATATGACTATTGACGACAAACAGATGATCCGAGCTGCTCACCCCTCAACTAGCTCGGGTGTAATACTTCTCATAATTCGAGTTACTCATGACTCGAGCAACTCATCTACTTATAACTTGAGTCACTTACGACCCGAGCTACTTGTCTACTTATAACTCGAGTCACTTATAACCCGAGCTATTCGTCTCTCTAGTAACTCGGGTATTCTGCAGCTTAGTCGGTGCCAACTACTCTAACCTAGGTACGCGAATAATGACACAATCAATAAAGCAGAAGCAAGCTTGAGAGGCTCAAAAGATTCGACCACTCGAGTTACTCAAGTAACCCGAGTTGCCCGAGTAAACCCAATTTTACTCCATCAGTAAATTGGACATGCAACTCCAAGTTACTCAAGTTACAAGAAGACCCAAACTTGACCAACTCGAGTTACTGGGGATCCGAGCTGCTGGGACCCCTATAACTCAGCCAACTTATATCGATGTTCATCATACAGAGACAGAAGACATTCTATAGCACAGACTATGAAGCGTAGCCCTGACTACGAATGAAGACCTTCCATGGCACAGACCATGAAGACAGCACAGACTGTATTATTGCCATGGCACAAACTGTGAAGACAACACAGACTGTATTATTCCCACGACACGGGTCGTGAAGACAGCATAGACTGTAATGTAGCTCTGACTACCTAATCATGATGACATAGCACTGATTATGTGGCTCAGCACAGACTGAACAACCAAGATATAGCACAGACTATATGATTATAAATTCCTCTTAGAATCGAAAGACTGTCCCAGAGACAATGAAGACAATGGCAGTACAATCCTGCATGGGACGTTAGGAGACATGTGGCTTAGTGGCTAAGGAAATGATTTGTCGAGTCATACGTACCCTCCCACTCGAGTCACTCGAGTGACCCCCGAATCACTCGACCCGAGTTGGTCAGGTACTTAACCTGTGCTGGTTGGATGCCCATGGAGCTTAGTTGTCCGACCTAGTTGAGTTGGAGTAGAACACTACTTGGCTGATTATCAGATAGAATCTTTTGATTCTCCGTTATCGCCTCTCATAATCCGATTCGATCTCTTGAAAGAGTCTTGTCCAAACTGCAACATGACTCCTTTGAGTGCTATAAATAGGAGGGATAACCAGACTTTCGGATCAATCAGATTCTGATAACTAGATACATTGTTTATACTGCCAGTACTCCATACCCAATTAGTCTTTTCATTCACCCAACCTCGTCTCTCTCCGTTCTGTGTTTCTGACTACTTTGCATATTTCACCTCTCCATTATTTTATATTATTTGTCTATTCCAAAAGGACTCTACAGATAACTATTTAGAGGAGGACCCAAACAAGGAGAGGTAAAAATTATTAATCACTTAAATTTGGGTTCTGAATTTCTTATTATGAGTTAGATTAATAATTTAATTCCGCACAAAGAATGCAAGAATACCTATTCAACTTCTGTTTGGTGTAGTTTTTTTTGAAATTTTTTTACTTAAAAACCTATTTATTTGGTCCTCTTTTATAATTAATTAATTTTTTTACATCTTACTAGATTTATGTTTTTACAAAATAACGTCAAAAAATCAAAAAAAAGGACAAAAAAAGAAAACTAGACTAAACACACGCTCAATAAAACAAAATTTGACATTATGAGCCCATATACTTTATTTTATTTTAATCGGAATCCCTAATACTAAGCAACAAACACAACATGCATTAAATAGCCTTTGATTCGATTTTTTAAATAGTTAATTAGGTTATGCCCCCTCATACTATTTTTTCAAATACATAATATATTTGATTGGATTTAACTCCTCGAGAATTGTTGGACTGTTTTAGGTTTAAAATGAGCCTATTTTGATAATTTGAGTCGTTTATTTTATTATTCTTAATTTATATATTATTACTGTAAAAAAATCAAACTAATTAGATATCGTTAACTTTCAAAACAAATCACGTTTATGTTAATAAAATAAATAGTGAAATAGATATTGCAGTTTATTTTTTATTAATGTAAATGTGATATGTTAAGGCATTTAATAATATTCGATTAATTTAATTTTTTACAGTAATAATATATAAACTAAAAACAATAAAATAAACAACTCATATCATCAAAACATATTTATTTAAGACCGAAAAAAATCCAACTGGACCTCTCTAGTAAGCCTCACTGCCTCACCCTATTTGATTAGCATAATAGTCATTGAGATTGAATTAATAAGCTGTGAAATTCAGTTTCCACTTTATTACGGATAATATATAATATAAAAGTAGTGATCATATATCTACAATACTATAATATTACAATCAGAGAAATAAAAGAATTAAAAATAAGAGTTCATTCATTATACTTAAATGCAAATATTTACGCCATCCCGTGTTTTAGATAAATTTGATCCATTTTTTTTTCTTTTTTAAGAGATTTATATTTTAAAAAATTATTAACGACATAATTTATTCTTTTCTCACGTAAGTGCAGTAGTAATTGAAAATAGTAAAAATTTATCACTTCAAGGGGTATTCAAGTAAATGTCCACGAGACAGTTAAATACAATAAATAAATAGTTTATTTTTATTAAGACAAAAGTAATTTGTTAAGATAGTTACCGATATCTGATCAATTTAATTTTTTATAGTAATAATAAATACACTTATAGCAATAAAAAATGGTTCAAATTATTAAAATAAATCTATTTTGAATAAAAAATAAAATTAAATTAAACATCTCCGGTTCAAAGAAGAGCAGGAGAGAAGCTGCCCACTATTTAAAATTTAGATAAGTAGCAACTGCCATATGCATGTAATAGTTTTTTAATGTAGTTTTTATAACTTAGTATTTTTAAAATTAAAAATCTTAAAATGATATTTCAAAATTTTATGTAAAAAGTAGGGGTGAGATGGGTAGTGAGAAGTTATTTGTATTTATTTTAATTTAATATATTTATTATTTATTAATTGAATAAAAAGTCATGCTTATTTCTATTAATAGAAAAAAGTCATGTCACATAACTTTCACTAAATTTTATCCTTGACCCTACTATTTTTATATTTTAATAGTATTTATAATTTTTATTTTTGTTTTAGTTTTCATGTCATTGAAAAATAATAAAAATATAGAAAACACGCATCATTTTATTTTTAAGCCCAGAAAATTTCTGGGAGTAGAAAAAGATGTTTTTGGTGATTTCTTAAAACTGGCTTATATTGTCAGAAAAAATCAAAATATATTTTAGAATAATTTGTTAAATAAGTTTCAATATTAAAAGATAAACAAACACTACCAAACAGAGCCAATACTCTGAAAAAAGAAATTGAAATATTAATGGTGATGTTAAAATTGTAATAAATTATTCACCCAAAATAAAATTATAATAAATGAGGGGTGAGATGGGAGGCGAGCTGGAGTTGGAATTAGGGCATGTTTGAAATGTCTAAAAAAATTGACTTTTAAGATGTTTAATTTTTTTTAGAAAAAGGAATAAATAAAGTCGGAGCATTTAAGATAATTTTTTATAGTAACTTTTTAAATTTTTTGCTTTTTATTAAAATGTTTAATATACATTTATTTTTTGCTTGTAAATTGTAGTATTTGAAATATTGACACGATTTTTTTTTATTTTTGTAAAAAGAGTTGACCTTTTTAATTGACAATATTATTATAGTAGTTTTAGTTTAAAAAAAGTTAGGGTATTTAGATTGTGTATAAGTTTTTTTTTCTTAAATTAAGAGACCAAAAAAAGTTAATTGAATTTTTTGAAAAATCAATCAGTATGGCTAAAAGATGATTTTTTTTATTTATAAAAAAACAAAGTTTTTTAAAAAACCAAACGGAAGTGGGCCTGATCCAACAGTAGGAGCCAGAGAAATTCGAATTTGCCAACGCTAACTGGGTGACCGTTGAGGGGTCATCTTCCCAACTAGCCGTTAGCGGTGCCAGCTTCACCCACCCTGGCTTTCTGCATGCATACTGCATGCTTTATATCTAAATTCCTTATTTTTTTTCAATTTAGGGTGTTCGAGTAAATTTATGCTAACTTTAATCAATTTAAAAAAAATTAATTTCACCGTTCACTAATTGATAGCTCAATCAAAACTGAAATAAAGACTCATGTAAACTAATCTCAAATAGTTAATATTAAAAGAGAATAAATCCTTAAGTCCCAAACTAAGCCGATTCTTTAATGTTCAAATTGGTGAATATAACCATCCAAAATGAAAATCTTATTCTATATTTGGACATGGGAAACGAAAAAGAGAAAAAAATATAAAAATAAGTGAATGGAAGCATTTTTTTATTCAACTAGAAAAATAGAAACAAAATGAGCATATATTTATCCATTTTTTCAAAAAAACTAGTAAAATAACGGTGTGCGAGGCCCGCCCGCCACCTAGTGCTCAATATGAATGTATAATAATTTTATATTCAATATTATCTTATTTGATAAATTTTTACGAGTAAATTTTAAACATATAATATTTATAAAAAATAAATGTGTATAACAAAAGTTAAGATATTTTTAAAAAATATATAAAACAAATTAAGTAAAAAAGTAAAGACAAAAGGCTAAAAGCATGTGAGTTTCCATGCGTGTTTCAAATTTATGAGAAATAGATTTTTTTTTGTCTTAATCTAAATTCAATTTATATTTTGATAGAAATTGATAGTTTTCATTTTTGTATAAGCGGTAAAAGTTATTCGGACAAAAAAATTTCTTATTATGTTATAAGAAAATATTCTTATTATTTAGTTGGGAAAATTTTAAAAAGGCAAAAAAACTAAGCTTGTTCATAGTTTTTAAACCGGTAAAATATTTATGTAAAAATATTTTGTGGAAATGTTTATATATATATATATATATATAGTTTATATATATATATATATATATATAATTTTTTATTTTTTTATTTAATTATTTATTTATTATAACCATGCTTGGCTTATCTAAAATTTTGACTTTTACGAAAAAAATGATTGTTTAAGCTATAACGTTTGATTTCTTTAAAAAGCCAACTCTTTTCTTAACAATTAAAAAAATTGTAGCAATATTCAAAATATTACAACTTAAAAATAAAAAATAAAGATATATTAAACAATTTTTAAAAAGGAAAAAAGAACTACCTTAAAAAATTATACGAAAAAAATATTTTTTTATCCCTTTCTAAGTTTCATAAAGAAGTTAATTATCCTAAAAGCTAATTTTTTTAGACAACACTTTCTCTTTGAGTAAGAGGATTATAACATCCTTAATTAAAAAATCTATACTACTCTCAAAATAAATGAAATGAAGTTTAATTTTAATGGGTCTATATTAAGCTTATCTATATTAGGGTCATATATTAAATTTTTTTTTAGTTTTAGTATTTAATTTTATTTTTTAATTAAATTAATTTTTTTATTTTATGATAATCTTAATGAGTAATATATATATGCATTTCATTATTTATTTGATGTTGTACATGAATATATTTTATTATACATAGTATTTAATCTGATGTATAAAGTTCGGCTTGCACACAAAATATCAGATTAATGCTTCTTGTGGAATTTAAGTTTTTGATTCACAGTTTAGATGCAATTGGACAGACCATCGGTACGATTATAGTATAAAATTTTTAGTAAATATGTCTTGGTTATGAAGAAAAGATAATAGTATCGTTTATTGTTTCAACTCACTGTGCTAGTACATTTCGCATGCATTGAATGGGACCACGTTGGGGTAATTAATTTTATACTGACTATATAAATTTATTCACACACCATGTTTATTATGAGTGCTTATACTCTTAATCCCGAACTAATTAATTATTCATGTATATTTAATATTTGTTATTTTGATTCATTAAATGTGTAATCTTTTATGGGTCCATAATCCCAGTGAGTTGGATAATGATATTAATTATATGTTCAATATTAATTATTGACGGAATCAACGTCTCGAAAGATCGCGATTGATGATACCCCTTAAGGAAGTTTATAAGTTTTAATCGAGCCAAACCCTACAGGTGGATTTAATTATTCGGCAGTTAAATAAGTTAAGTGGAATGTTTTAAGAAATTTATTTAATAAGCTGATATTAAATATAATTGTCAATAATTTAATTTAATTGACGGGTATCAAAAATCTTAAGCGGGGGGAATAAATACGCATTTAATAATAGGAGCTCGATTATTCGATTTTGAGAATATGATTGGGAGTGCAATTATAATTCTTTAGTGAAATGAATTATAATTAATATTTTATGAAATTGCTTTAGGGTCGAGGTAAGTTTTCATAATTATATTGAGAGCTCAAGTCATATTTACTCTACAGGTCCCTACTGTAATCTATTTATATGTTGTTATAAAACCCGGCACAATAATTTAAATTATCCAGTCAGTGATTAGATGGTTAAGGTTTTCACGTTATTCGAAAATTCTAAGCCTAATCCAGAAGGTTTTGAACAACACGATAAATCAAAACTCATAGTTTGTTCGTATTTAGCATTCGGGAATAAAGTAGAAGACTTGTGTCGGAGATTTGAAAAAAATAAAAAATCGCGGTGGATCGTTGACTAAAAATAGTTGCAGTAATCGAAATCATCAAATCAGATTTCGTAAGGTATAATCTTAAAACTAATTTTAGGAGTAATACTAGATTTTATTTTGATTATTTAATATCAAAAATTTTAATCTGGAGTCAGTTTTAGCGTTTGTCCGTTCAGTTATTTTTTGACTAAAATTATAGATATAATCTTATGATCTTGACAGTTTGTCCCAACAATTGGCATCAGAGCCATTTTTGATTATGTATGATTTTATCATGGATTCAGATAGATTTAAATTGTACTAACTCGATTTTGTAGATAATCTAATCTCGACTTTTAATAATCATTATTTATTTTGCATATTTGATTACATGGCTTGAATAATGATTATTAATTTTTTTTAACCATGATGGTTGATCGTGGTAGATTGATTGTGTACTCTGCGAAAGTATAGAATCAATGTAAAAATAATTCTATTTTGATTTTTAATTCTTATATTTTTTTGATTATATATAAAAAAAATTGATGGAATTATAAATTCCTAGGATTACAAAGTTATTATACAAGTGGGATTTTAATTCATTAACCATGGAAAGCACTATTATTTTTCAATTGCCACGTGATCATTATCATCAAGGTATTAGTTGCCACTGGATTATCATTTTAGAATGAGATAATGGCATGTATGATTCTCATGAATTGGAATTGGCCTTGATAATTCATACATGAATTGGTTTCCAAGCATTCATGATTTTCTCTGAGGATTAAAGCCATCCAAACCGTCCAAAGTTAATGCGGCGTGTAAACAAATTGGAAAGCTCATTAACTCCAAACAGTGCCGACCACTAGAATTATAATGCCACGTCATCCATTATTATTTATGCATGGATTAAGACAAATCAAGCCATTAATTATGCATGGATTAAGACAAATCAAGCCAACGCAAAAGCTAGATGCGCGCAAGTTCGGAGCAGCGTGCAGCCAGTGCACGGCGGCGCGTGCAATGGTAAGGCGCAGTGGGACGGCAATGGTGCATGGTTAAGAGGCGACGATAATAGTATTTTAGCTAGAATAAATAAAATTTTAATTCTGATAAAATTATAAATTTTCTGGATAAATAAAAACTCTTTGGCTAAAGAGTTATAGATCGATCATAAAAATTAGTATTTAATACATTTATTATTTATTTATTTAAATACGTTGATGTTTTTATTTCGATTTATTTATTCTATTATGTTTTATTTAATTCTGATTAATTTGATTTTTTTTTTTGTAACGAAAAAATAAAATAAAATATCCTTTAATTAAAATTAATTTTTCAAAGAAAATTTTGAAAATTTTATTTTGTTACATTAAAAACACGTTTAAGATGATTTTTTTAATAAAAAAATCGAATATCTTAGAAAAACGTAATGCTTAATTTCGAATTTTTTTAAAGTAATTAAAAAGAATTTAATTTTAATAATTTTTTTTGAAATATGTGTAACTGGAAATAAAATAAAATTTTTGATTTTTATTTAAAATTAATATTTTAAATAAATAGAATTTAAAAATTTTATTTGTTACACATAAAAACATGTAAAGATGGTTTTAAAAAAATGGAATCTTTTGTGACGTGTGATTTTTAAAAAATTAAAAATTTATTTTAATTAAACATATTTTATAATCTTAAAAAATATTTTAAAAACTAAATAGGTGAGATAATTTTTTCACAGATAAATTCCGTGGTCTCCATTACTAGTTTGTAGGTGATGTAATTGATTTTGCGTGTTGGCATTAGGGCCATTCTCCCCATTAGATAGAATTAATTACGGGATCACCGGTACGAACCTCCTTTGGGGATGAATCTGAATAATTGTTATTGTGAATCAATTCTCCATCTGAAGGGTTCATTGCGAAATGATTGATTCGGAATTAAGTAATAGTATATATTTAACTATAAATAATAGTATCATTTCTATTTGAGCCACTGCTATTATTTATAGGATCGAAACTACGTCAACTGTTTAATTTTACTTGGCAAGATTTATTGCCTAGATAGTAAAATTAATAAGAAGTGGTATGTTTAGACAAATAATGAATAGTAGACGTATTTCTCATCGAGGCATGCTATTTACGGTGTTCTGGGTTATTGGCGATTTTTTTTAAATGGTAGAGGAAACTGATTTTAAAATAAAACTTAAAATTTTACTTATCATAATTAATAGTTTTAATTATATGATTCTCAAGATTAAAAATATATTTCAATTCACTTACGACTATACTCAAAGAAAACAAACTTACGGGTCCTAATTATGTTGACTGGAAAAGAAATATGGATATAACTTTAACTCCCAAGGGTAATTTTAAGATGCTAGAAAATGTGTTTGTTTTTTGAAAGGTTTTTTCCTCTAAACTGAAAGGCAAAAAGAAGAAAAAGATTCAGAAATAGAGTGATACGGTTTCCAAGGTAATTAGTGGGCCATAGACTGATGTGAAAAAGTCAAAAAGCAGATGTTGTGACGGCTTAAAAATTTTAAATTCATCTAGAGTTACAAATAAAGTACTAGGCAACAAAAAGACAAAATTTTATTCTAATATTTCTAAAAAAAAATTAAACAAAAATTTTATTAAATTAGTGTTCTTGCAGCGAAAAACAAAAATTGAAAACAAAAAAATGCTGATGGTAAAGACTTTGATGGATAGCTTTACATGAACCAGGGCTTTATCTGTTCTTCTATGTTCTCATCTACGACTTTGATGGCTAGCTTTATATGAACCAGGGCTTTATCTGTTCTTCTATATTCTCCTCTACGACGTCATCCTGCACTTCATAACTTGATATTTGAATCACCAGGGCAACATAAAATGAAGCCATGAGTTCGTAGAACTCAATAGACTCATCACAAGTAAAACATTCATCGATAGTTAACCACATCAATAGGTAGCAACAAATAAATAATAAATATATCAAAATGCATCGTGATTTAATTAATTACTAATAACTCCAACTATTATTATCCTAGAATACTACCCAATCACATCCCCATCATCATCATCATCAATATCAAATCTAATACACGAGAAGTTTCTACGACTCTAGCCAGATGATATCTTAGAAAAATAACAAGACCCAGCCTACAGTCTGTTTCTGCCAGATAATCATCCTAGAATTACAACCGAGAACACATCTATGTCTGCTTGATAAATTACTCTAAAATATACATCAGTTTAGCCTACGGCGAGTGTCTGCTAAGTAACTTATCAAAACCTAAACTTCACTAGATATTATCAAAGTTCGAACACCGGCCCAGCCTACAGTGGTGCACCTTGATAATATCCATCACCACAACAAACTACGACATACAACTAACCCCTCGTAATTACCCCGTTACGATTATTAGCAAGTAAAGTTTGTTTATGCAACTCTCCCTATGAACACATTTTCAATAGTTAAAATCATGTTAAATTCGATAATCAACGCGCGATACAAATCATGTTTTAACAAAAATGACAACTTAACATGCGATCATCAATAACAACATGAGATAACTAAACATGCATGAATCGATAAACAAATAATCTTATAATCAAACAAAATATGTCAAGTTTCATTTTGAATTCGAGTTTCGTATATACATAACTCTTTTTTTTAACAACACGATCTTTCTGGAAAAAGAGTTTAAAATGCAAAACTTGATTGTTGGTTTAATTTTGTTTAAACGATTTAAAACATTTTTTTTAAAAAAATAATTTAACTTTTTCTACGAAAACCCGATTAAAGTTTGACTAATTGATTAATTATTTTTTTATAAAATGAACCCTCTTAATTTCAGAATATTTATTATAAATATTCAAAAAAAAATCTAGCAACTATATGATTATAGGATTCATCGAAGTAATTAAATATTGAATCGGCGCAAAACTAGTGATTTGGTTATTTTTTTTCAGTTTTTGATTAATTATTTATATTAAAACAATCTCTTAATATCAGAATATTCATTATACATATTAATATACAGTAATTAATTGAAACTTAAATAAAAAAAGAATAAATACCGATGCATTGTAAAATTAGTGATTTCGGTTACCTTTTTTGGTTTTCTACGACGGCACGACGATAACGGCTTCGATTTGAGATGAATGGTTTAAGCTTTTTCTTAATCCTACAAATCAATAGGCTTATTCTTCTCTCCCTTTCAAAAAAAAATAAAATCAAAGAACGGTTGGAGAACGAGAAAAAAAATGGGACGCCGAAATAATCGAATATTATTTGTAATGATCAACAAAATAAACACAGATTTAGATCTTACCGGTTGAAAAACAAAACCGTTGAGTATAAAAAACATGATGCCAGGAATATGCTTATAAAAAATCACGACGATCCAACTTTGTTTAGGCCTTGATTCATGCAAAAATGCAAGCTGATTTCTTCCTAAACTCCTTCCAGCGGCGCACGAACAGTTATGGTTATTTTCCTAAGCTACTGACGCAATTCCCAGCGGCACACAATTATTATACTTAGGCCCCAACTCTAATGGTTAGGGGAGAGCATGGGTCGGGTCGGGTTGGGTTTTGCAATGGACCTAGTATCCAAACCGTATGAATCGGTTGAATGGTTAACAGAACCGTAGTTGACCGCCAAATCGCCCAGAACCGTTTGAATCGGATTTGCGATTTGGCGGTCGATTTCGGTCGGTTGGTCGGATCTGGATGAAAAAAAACAACAAAAAATGAGCATAAGTCTTGCATATACAAAAACCTGAACATCCATAGCTTGAACACATAAATCCTGAACACCAAACATGAACACATAAATCTAAACCAAACCTGAATAGTGAACATCCGTATACAAAATCTATATACAAGAAGAACTTGAGGGCCATATAGGCATATACAAACCAAACCTGAACAGTGAACATCCATAGATTCCATATACATAAATCCAAACCAAACCAAACATTCGTTTATGCAAGTCTTCCATATACAAAAACCTGAACATCCATATTGCATTAATGCATTCCAACCAACCAAAAATCATCCATATTCCATAAGTCTTGCATATACAATTTCAAACAAAAAATTGAGGGCCAAATAAATCCAAAAATGAGCAGCCCACAAGACAACATGCCAACAAAATAACCATTAAAATTCAAGTCATTCACCACCTATCAACCAAAAAAATGAGGGCCAAATAAATCCCAAAAAGCAGTTGGTATCATCAAGGCATCAACCAAAAATCATCAAGAACAGCTAAAAAACATTGTTCAAATAAAGACCAATAATAAATATGTTCAAATAAAATAACAGCAGCTTCTAGTCTTCTATCTTTTACTGTTAGTGCTGCAAACCTACAACCACAAAGTAAATATGTCAAATTTTAACTAGGAAAAAAAGGCCAGGAAAAAAATTAATATATAACCTCAAAGCATTTGGAGATGTTAATTGTTACAAATTCATTTGTAATTACAGATTTTGAACTAGGGGTGAATCTTGAGTTTCGCCTCCATCCAATAAAACTAACAACAAAATAAAATTACTTCAAAAACTATTAGCTTCAAATTAACAAAATTAGACTAATGTATTGAAATAAAAATTACCTGATTCATATGATTCAAAATGCTCAATTGCATCCATAACCTTGCGAAGAGAAATTGGGGCATTACTTAGAAGCCAATTTTGTGTGCATACAAGAATCTCTACCATTGTTGGAGACAATGTACTACGGAACAGGTCAAGTATACGTCATCCAGTGCTAAATGCTGACTCGGATGCAACGGTAGAGACCGGAATTGCCAACACATCACGTGCTACTTGAGATAACACTCTAT
>JAULJZ010023559.1:0-14225 GCA_032270985.1 Heliamphora pulchella | reverse complement strand
AAAATTTTAATTATTTTTCTTTTTATTTTAAACCCAGTTTTGATTTAAAATAAGAATGAGCATTGAAAATATTAAAAATGTTTTTTTAACAAAAAAAATTATTTATTATTTAAAATTAATTTTATAATTAAATTATATTTAAAATGCCTTCCACTACGAATAATTGCTAGCATATACACATATCCCAAACAATAACTTTTTAGAGTTAATGACTATCATGAGAGTGTTTGGCATTATTTTTTATTATAATTTATAATTTTATGTTACTAATTTTAGTAATAATTTTTTTTAAAATAATTATAATTTTTATTATAAATTATAATTATTTTTTTTTATAAATAACTAATTTCAACTTCAACTTAACATCTTTTTTAAACATTTGGAATTTCTATTACAAGACATAATCATCATTTCTTAAGTTACAATTATAAGAAATAAATTTTAGCAACAGCAAATACTACTAATATTCTCAATTTAAAATTAAACTCTACATTAAAAGCAAAAAATGTCATGCTATTATTCAAAATATTATAATTTAAAAATTAAACATTAAAAAATATTTGGGTTTTTTTAAAAAAATTTAAAACTAAAACTCTAGAAAGTCAAATTCTTCAAACATACAAACATGCACTCAACATCCAGGAGAAAAATCAGAAATATTTCTTCACGTCACGTATATAAGCCTACGGGGAAAACTGAAAAGTATACAGAGGACTTGAAAAGTATAAGACAGAATGGCAGGGGCAAAACCGTACTTTTGTCGTATCGTAATCACCGTCTCGTGTAGTCGTAGTCAATGGTCGTCGCAATTAATGGTTCTGGTTGAACCTCCCAAAATCGGCCAGCTTCCTCGATCTGTTCCCGCAGAACGCCGCCGCCGTCGACAGGTGCGGATTGGCCGCCGGAACCCTAAGCTCGCCGGAAAACGCCACCTCCGGGGGAATTCCTTTCTGATTCCAGTGCCAAATTGGGCTCGGACGCAGCAACGGACTGAAACAAAACTTCATTCCGGACTTGTTATGCGAGTGGCTCGGCCGGCCGCCTCCACGCCGATCTGGCGGTGCCGCCCCCCTCTTCGGCGTCTGCCACCACCCCTGCGATGATTCCGACGAGTAACCGCTGAAGCCGTCAAAGCAATCTGCCTCGTCCCCGTAGTTCGAAACTCTCGCCGGCGACATTCCTCGATCTCCGGTCCGGCACGTTCTCCGACCAATACCGGCCGTCGATTCATCGCGAGAGAAAAGCCGCGACGGCTGCCTCTGGTGTCCAGACGAGAGCATAGTGGCGAACCACGACGGCGATGACAACGATGCCGCCGCGCACGAATTACGAGAAATCGGCCCCGAAACACTAGGATCTGATTCTGTCTTCTTCGATTTAGGTCTAAACAATCGCGAAAACAGAGAAAACCTACTCTTCTCTTTCTTGTACGAGTTACCAGTGCCTCCTCCTCCGCCGCGGCTGCCATCGCCGTATGTCGGGCCAATTTGCGGAGTACTGAAGAATTGCACATCCTTGAAACTTCGGCGACTGCGGTGGTGGTTCCAGGAGGAGTTGCCAGATTTCTGACGGCATATGTAAGGCGAGACGGAGCGCGGGAAGGCGAGAGGCGGAGGATGTGGATCAGATTTCCGGCGATCTTCCTGGTCCTGCTGCGACTGAGCTTGGGCGGCGATGAGAGAAATAAGCCGTTCACGGAGGCAGGAAGCGCAGACGCCGACGCTGCTACTGAGGTCGGTAAGGTGTTTCTTGCATCCCATTTCTGTATATATATGTATATATGTATGTATGTATTTGAAGTGTGTACAAAATTAGGGGGAATGTTGTGTGATCGATCTTCTTCTTCTTCGTCTTCTCTGGTGCAGCATTTTCTGGTTCGGTTTCCGAAGAAATGTGAGAGAGATCTGACGCGGAGGGAATCAGAGAGGTTGGATTTGTCTTCTTCCTGCTTTCTAGAGAGAGAGAGAGAGAGAGAGAGAGAGGGGGAATGCAGGAGGAAGCACAGTTTGTTTGAGGTGGGGAGTTCTTTATTTTGAACGGCTAAACGTGGGAGTTTGGTGGGCATTGTTTTTCCCCTAAATTTTTAATAATTAATTTATTTAAAAGATAGAGAAATGATTTTTAAAGATATGACTTCGTTTGGTTGTGAGTTTAAAATTGACTTAAAGTTTTTTTATTTTTAAGCTTAAAATCTACAAAAAAAAAGAAAAAAAAAGAAAAAAAAAGAAGAAGATTTATTCAACATTTCAAGTTTTAGCCTTATTGTATTTTTGCTTAGTAATCGAAAATATTTGTATATATTTTTAAAAATATCATAATTTTTATTGTATTTATTTATTTTTTTATAAATTTACTCGTCGAAGATCTATCAAACAAAATTTATATTGAGTATTCGTTTGGCAAGTTGGCTTTAAGCCTTTTTGATTTTAAGCATTTTACGTTAAAAAATTAAAAAGTTTATTTGGTTAAAAAAATAATGACTTTTAAGTCACCCAAAAAATCAAATAAGTTCAATGTTAAATTTCATAGTTACTCTTCAGTTTAAATGAGGTGGGATATAATTATTTGGTTAAAATTTATGTAATTTTATATGTAGAAAGATAAAATTAAAAATTATTATGAAAAAATTAAAAAGTTTAAAAATAAATAGGCTAAATGCTAGAGGTTGAAAAACGAATTTTTTTTACTTTTTAAATTTTAAGTCAAAAGCTAAAAGCTCAATTTTAAGTCACTTAAAATTGGTAGTCAAACAAAAACTAAGTATGAAATTATGTACAAAAAAAAAAAACACACAAAACAATTTTGTTTTACTTTAAATTTCTCGTTTGGTTTTAATTTATGGTTGTGTGTGCGCGCGCGAAAGTCGCGCGCGTGTTTTAAAGTCATAAAAAATGCTATTAGTTCACAACTATTTATCTCAGCATGATGACTTAAGTAATACTTTAATAAAATAATTTCTTTATTTATTTAATTTTTTTTTTAATTGGGAGTACATGGCCAGCGGGAAGGGGAGAGAAAAAAAGGGGGAGGAGGGTAGGAGGACTCGAATCGCGGACCACCTGAGTAAGGAGCCTTATAACAAGACATGAAACCACTGAGCTGTCAAGACTCCTCTACTAATTTAACTTAACATAACAGAATCAAAATTAAGTAATTTCTTAATAAAAGGGAGGGTAAATTACAGTGACCTCCTATGAGATTTAGTAAAATATCAACAACCACCCATATAGTTTCTGAAATGTCATTAACCTCCCATCTGGTTTAAGTTTTGTATCAAATTAGTCCATTCATTAATTTTTTACTCAGCTGTGTCTTGTTTGGCGTGTTTTTTGAATAAATTTTTATGATCCAATCCGTTCATTATGTAGAACTCGTCGAGTTTGTTAGCTATATATGAATTCAGATTCACGAATTCAGATTCATCTGATATCTGTAACTAAGTGATTGAATAACATTTGTTTAACAATAATTTTTTAAATTATAATTTTATTTATTTATTTATTAAGAGATCTTATTCAATCACTAAGTTACAGATATCGGATAAATCTGAATTTTGATATATTAAACAAACTTGACGAGTTCTACGTAATGAACGGATTGGATTATAAAAATTTATTCGAAAAACGCGCCAAATAAGGCACAGCGCATCGAAAATTTAACAGTTGGACTAATTTGATACAAAACCTAAACCAGAGAGGAGGTTAATGACATTTCAGAAACCACATGACTGGTAATTGATGTTTTACTAAATCTCAGAAGAAATCACTGTAATTTACCCTAAAAGAAATTATTTACTTATTCAACTTAACATTAAAAAAATGATAAAAAAACTGACATATTATGTCAGGTTATCAGACATTGTCAAAAATACCTTTTTTTTTTTTTTTTTCATCTTGTCTTACGATAAATATGAGGACTAAGGCTTCATTTGGAAAATTACTTGAAACTCAAAGTTTTTATAGTTAAAAAGCGAGAAAGTCTTGTTTGGGAACCCAAAAGTTTTTGTTTTTTATTTTTTTTTATTTTTTACATAAAATAATTTTACATATTTTATAAAAAATATCATAACTTTTTTATACACATTCATTTTTTAATAAAAAATATATATTTAAAATTAACTCGTCAAAATCATTCAAACAATATCTATATTGAATACAAAATTATGTAAAATTAAAATTTTAAAAACTATAGTAACTTTTTTTTTTTACTTTTTTGTTTTTAGTTTAAAGTGAAGTTTTTTGGTTTATTACTTTTTGGTTTAATGACACCCCTACAGTTCACCAAACAAAATTTTTAATCATTTTGCTCAAAATGACTTTAAACAAAAAATTCAGTGTAAAGCTAGATTGCCAAATTAGATCTTATAACGATACCAGAGTACACCCTTAATAACATATTATCATTATTAGTCCTTATATTTATTATTTAGTGTAGCTAAAATTATAAATTTATAAGTTATAATAATTAATTTCAAGTAAAAGTTATTGTAAAAAAATCTAACGGGATAAATGTTATTCTTTAATATAAATTAGAATAATTTTAATTATGTTAAAATTTTCAAAAAAATAATTTTGATTAGCTTAAAAGTTATATCGTTGAATGGGGTAATATGAAAAACAACAAATCTTGTCACACATTGAAAGTTCATATAGAACTTGGTAGGTATATATAAGGCAATTTTAGACTAAGGGTTGGGTTCTTTGGGGGGTACCCATTTTTGTGGAAGGAGAAGGACCCACCCAAAGGTGGGTTTGACTCTAATCACACACGCGCGCGTCGCCGCCCGGCCGTGCCTCGTCGGGTCCGGGTTGCGGGTCCTCGAATAGGATCTTATCTTTTTAGCAAAAATTTATTTAATTAAATAAATTTTGAATTTATTTTTAAATAAATAAGTCCGTTGGTTGTTATCCGTTAATTACTGTTTATCGTTATGAACCGAAACAAGTGCGCCTGTTTGGTTCTTACGAACCGACTTGGTTCACAACGATTCGGGTTTGACCGAACAAGTGTTTCTTCAACCTTAAATAAGCATCTCTGGGTCCTTCATTGTTCACCAGTTTTTCCTTTTTGCACCTACATATTCTGTGAGATCCGGGTTCATTTCTTTTTGTAATATGTGTATGTGACGTGTTTTTTTTTCGTTATATGCATATTTTTGATGTTTGGTTTATACTTTAATGTTTTAGAACAATATGTACAATGTGTTTTACGCTTCTTGGGTTTCGTTAAGACTTGTTTGGTTGGATTCGGGGCTGAAAAACATGTTTGGATGAGTTGAGTGTTGTCCAGTCGACTGGATGGGATACCCCAGTCAACTGGGTTGACAGTAGGCTTGTTCAGTCGATTGGATTGGACAATTTAGTCGACTGAGGTGTGGCGGTGGGGGTTGTTTCGAGATCCAGAACTCCATCAGTCGACTGAATGGGGCACTTCAGTCGACTGGATGCCCTTTTTTTCCCATGGTCCATAAATTTCCAGCGCCTGTTTTCTTTCTAAAAACCTTTTCTTTTTATTGTTCAAACTCTCCACCTTCTCTCTATACTTCTGTTGTGCCCGGGCCTTGTTTTTGACCATCCACTTGTGGATCCTTGCCATCCATGTCGTAGGCTTCGCTTCTAACCTGACGGTTTCTCATTTTGACGAGATTCGATTTTTGAGGTTTCGAGTTTCGATTTATCGAGGTAGAATCTTAGATTATATTGTTGTTAAAGGGTGCTACGTGCAATTATATACTTTTTCTCCGATTGAAATGTTTTACATATCATGTTTTATGTTTAAACCTTATTTTGGATAAAAAACATGTTTTGCGCTTTTATTGATTTATTACATGATATAGAGTTGTGGATGTCCGTGGATTTCAAAAAGGTAGTTTTGAAAATGGGAGATATGTGAAAATCTTAAAAACTTTGTTTTGAAGGTTTGGAGCTAACCATCGGAATTGAGTTTCAGATTTGAAACGTTTTGATAAAAAACAATGTAAAACATTTAACGACGTGTTATGGGTTGATGAGAGGAACCTTTGGGGTTGGACTCACGTGTGTGTATTTTGATGTAAAATTAAAAGGATCGAGTTTGAGATCTACGGATCGAGCAAGTTTGTCCCTGAGTTGCTCCATGGTGAAAGACTGAAAAACTGCGTAGAATGAGTTTCTCTGCCCGCCGGCTAGTGAACCGAGAAAGGAAGCAGGTCGTGTCGGGGTATAGAGCGTCCAGTTACTTCACGGGCCTCGTGTGGCCGAGTGGTAGTAACGTGACAGGGTTTATAAGCCCATCCGACATTGGTTCCTATGTTTTATACCACGAATTGGTAGATTCACGTGGATGTGATGATCGCTGGGTTATGTGCGTGTGGGTAAACTTGGGATTTTATGAAGTAAAGCCATTTGAGTTAAATTTATACTATGTAATTGCATATCCTGCTTTACTGCATCATAATCTATTTTTATTGGGCTGTGGCTCATGTAGTAGGATTTGTTAAAACCTTTTTCAGGTGTCAATGTTGATGATCACGAGCAGTTGATCTAGATGTACCCGTGGTGGCAAAAGACTATTGTTTAGTTTTCTTTTTTGTTATGAGATTATGTATTCCTACATATGTTGCGTATTTATAAAGGCATGTTTTGTACGTCTTGAGGCGAGATATATTATGCATTTATGTTATCAGAGAGATGAACTTTGGGCACTCCTTTTAATACCAAAAAGTTATATTTTGGTTGTATGTTTATCAGTAAAAATTCTATCTTTTTACAAAATGGGAGTTTAGTGGTTTTTTTACGTAATCCTGGATTTTAGAGCGTGACAATTTGGTATCAGAGTTCTGAGTTCGAATACCTAAGAGCCATGGAAAGATGGTGCATCACCTGGTGAGGATGACTGTGTATGCTGCTTGCATGTGTTTAAGTATTTTTATGATATGCTAATAGCTTGTTGAGCATGATAATTTATGTATACGTGAGTATAGACGTTGGACCTTGGGATTGATTAGTCTTGTCTTAGGGCATTTTGATTAACAAATTTGAAAGCTAAGTTAGAAATGCGTTTGGTCGACGTGTTTTTTAGCCAGGAATCTGAGTAGGTTATCCAAATTGGTGCGTCTGTCTTGTTGGTTATCCTCGGTATGTGAGATGTGTTTACAAGACTTGAAAATTTGGGGTTCCTCTTTTCTGCTCTCATGTTGGATGAGATGGTTGGGGTTCGAGGGGAGTCTTTTTCGGTGGTTTGTGACTATTCAGATATTTTTCCAGACGATCTGTTCGAGTTACCATCGAGCCGTGAGGTAGAGTTTTCTATTGAGTTGGTGACGGGAGCTGCTCCCATTTCTATGCCATCTTATCGTTTTGCACCAGCTGAGTTGCGAGAACTCAAGGTACATCTTCAGGAGTTGCTTAACAAAGGATTTGTACGTCCGAATACGTCACCGTGGGGAGCTCCAACACTTTTTGCGAAGAAGAAGGATGGTCCTTGAGGCTGCGTATAGACTACTGAAAGCAGAATCAGGTAACGGTGAAGAATAAGTATCCTATGTCGAGGATTGTTGACTTATTTGATCAGTTGAAGGGGTCGAGCTGCTTCTCGAAGATTGATTTGAGGTCAGGGTACTATCAGCTGAGGATTAAGGACGAGGACATAGCGAAGACCGCCTTTCGGACTTGTTATGGTCACTATAAGTTTCTAGTTATGCCGTTCGATTTGACGAACACTCTTGCGACGTTTATGGGTTTGATGAACCATATCTTCCACCCGTATCTATATAGTTTTGTGGTTGTGTTCGTGGATGATATCCTTATCTATTCACCCACGAGGGAGATGCACAAGGAGCATTTGTGTGTTATCCTATAGTTTTTGAGAGAGCATCGCTTGTATGCGAAGTTCGAGTAGTGTGAGTTTTGGATGTCATAGGTGAAATTTTTTGGACACGTGGTGTTAACAGATGGAGTATCAGTGGATTCTTCGAAAATCGATGCAGTGATGGGTTGGGAAAGACCGAAAAATGTCTTCGAGATCTGCAGTTTTCTGAGTATGACAGGTTACTACTGATGGTTCGTGAAGGATTTTTCTAGACTTGCAGCATCGATGACGCGTCTTACCTGGAAGGGAGTCATGTTTGTGTGGAGTGAGTCCTGTGAGTGGGCATTCTAGGAGTTGAAGATGAGATTAACCAGTGCACCAGTGTTGATCATTCCTGAGCGAGGATTAGGTTACACAGTGTATTGTGACGCATCATATGATGGTCTGGGTTGCGTTCTGATGTAGGGAGGTAAGGTTGTGGCTTATAGATCTTGGCAGTTGAAGACTCATGAGAAGAACTATCTGACCCATGATCTAGAGTTGGCAGCCGTCGTCTTTGCCTTGAAGATATGGTGGCACTATCTTTATGGTGAGCACTTTGAGTTTTTCCCCAATCACAAGAGCTTAAAATACTTATTTTTTGCAGAAAGACTTGAACCTGCGCCAGTGACGGTCGATGGAGTTGTAGGAAGACTATGACTTTGACTTGTAGTACCATCCGAAAAAGGCCAATGTTGTGGCCGATGCTCTTAGTAGGTGATCTCATAGTTCGTTAGCTTCTATGGCTAAACAAGAGTGGGACATGCTTGGAGAAGTTGGTGAGTTTGATCTGTGTCTCGGGGAGACAAGGAGAGGTGTGACCTTATTTTTTGTAGCTTCATGACTTGCATTGGTTGCACATGTGCTAGAGGCTCAGCAGACAGGCCAGGACGCTCAGATGATACAGGATCACATTGCTAGTGGGATGAAAACTGTTGGATGGGTTGTGAGCCCAAATCAGAGTTTGAGATTGACAGGGAGATTGTTTGTACCTAAGTCGTGCCGTGCCGAGGTGCTACATGGTTTTCATCATTCATGTCTTGCAGTGAATCCTGGAGGCACGAAGATGTATCACGATCTACACCGTCAGTTCTAGTGGACGAGAATGAAGAGGGATGTGATTCGATTCGTTTCTCGGTGCCTTACTTGTCAGCAGGTAAAGGCAGAATACTAGAGATCGTCAGGATTGTTACCGCCGTTGTCGATATCTAAGTGGAAGTGGGAGAACGTCACGATGGATTTTGTATCAGGACTTCTTCGATCGCCGAAGGGATATGATGCTATTTGAGTTGTGATTGATAGATTGACGAAGTCTGCACACTTTCTTCCCATTCGCGTGAAGGATTCGGTAGACAGACTGGGTAGATTATATGTCTGTGAGATAATCTGACAACACGGAGTACCTGTGACTATTGTTTCTGATTAAGACCCGTGCTTTATATCGTTCTTTTGGCAGAGTCTTCAGGTGGCTTTGGGGACGAGCTTAACCTTCAGCACATCTTTTCACCCACAGATGGACGGTCAGTCTGAGGCGTCCATACAAATTTTAGAGGACATGTTGAGAGCCTGCATACTTGATTTTTGGGATTCTTGAGAAGATCATCTACCGTTGGCAGAGTTTGCATGCAACAACAGTTATCAGTCCAGTATTGGGATGACACCGTATGAGGCTTTGTATGGTAGGCCGTGTAGGTCACCTGCGTGTTGGACAGATGTGGGAGAGACCACAATGGTGGGACCCAATTTGGTGCAGGAGACGACAGAGAAGATTGTCGTGATTCGTCAACGTCTAGTGACAGCTCAGAGTCGCCAGAAGAGCTATGTTGATTAGTGGAGGAGACCATTAAAGTTTGTAGTAGGGGACCAAGTATTTCTGAAAGTCTCACCACGCAGAGGTTTGATGAGGTTCGATCGTAGTAGGAAGCTATCACCGTGTTTCATTGGACCATTTGAGATCCTTGACAGGATTGAGGAGGTAGCATACCGTCTGGCTTTACCACCTCAGTTGGCGTCTGTGTACAACGTCTTTCTTGTTTTCATGCTTCGAATGTATGATCCTGACCCGCCACATGTACTGGATTAGGATAAGTTGCAGGTAGATGAGGATGTTACATATGAGGAGTGGTCTGTGAAGTTTCTGGACACGAAGGAGAAAGTGTTGAGAGGGAGGACCATTGCTTATGTCAAGGTCCTATGGCTTCATCACTGGGTTGAGGAAGCGACGTGGGAGCTTGAGTCTGGGGTTCGTGTCAGATACCCGGAGTTGTTTGCCTTGTAGCCTCGTAGTGAATTTCGGAGGTGAAATTCCTTAAGGGGGAAGAGTTGTGAGATCCGAATTCGTTTCTTTTTGTAATATGTATATGCGATGTGTTTATTTTTCGTTATATGCATATCTTTGATGTTTGATTTATGATTTAATGTTATAGAACAGCATGTACAATGTGTTTTACGCTTCTTGGGTTTCGTTAAGGCTTGTTTGGTTGGTTTCGGGGCTAAAAAACATGTTTGGACGAGTTGGGTGTTGTCCAGTCGACTGGACGGGATACCCCAGTCGACTGGGTCGGCAGTAGGCTTGTTCAGTTGATTGGATTGGGCAATCCAGTCGACTAAGGTGTGGCGGTGGGGGTTGTTTTGAGATCCAGAACTCCTTCAGTCGACTGAATGGGGCACTTCAATCGACTGGATGCCTTTTTTTGTGGTCTATAAATATCCAGTGCCTGTTTTCTTTCTAAAAACCTTTTCTTTTTGTTGTTTAAACTCTCCACCTTCTCTCTACACTTCTGCTGTGCCCGGGCCTCATTTTTGACCATCTGCTTGTGGATCCTTGCTATCCACGCCATTGGCTTCTCTTTCAACCTGACATATTCTCGTTCCGACGAGGTTTTGTTTTTGAGGGTTCTAGCTTCGACTTATCGAGGTAGGATCCTAGATTATATTATTGTTAAAGGGTGTTATGTGCAATTATATGCTTTTTCTTCGATTGAAATGCTTTATATATTATGTTTTATGTTTAAACCTTGTTTTGGATAAAAAGCGTGTTTTGCGCTTTTATTGGTTTATTACATGATATGGACTTTTAGATGTCCGTGGTTTTTAAAAAGGCAGTTTTGAAAATGGGAGATGTGTGAAAATCTAAAAAATTGTGTTTTGGAGGTTTGGAGCTAACCCTCGGGGTTGAGTATCAGATTTGAAACATTTTGATAAAAAACGATGTAAAACATGTTACGACGTGTTATGGGTTGGTGAGAGGAACCTTTGGGGTTGGACTCACGCGTGTGTATTTTGATGTAAAATTAAAAGGATCGAGTTTGGGATCTACGGATTGAGCAAGTTTGGGCACGAGTTGCTCCACGGTGAAAGGCTAAAAAATTGCACAAAATGGATTTCTTTGCCCACCAGCTAGTGAATCAGGAAAGGAAGCAGGTCGTGTTGGGGTATAGAACATTCAATTACTTCACGGGTCTCATGTGGTCGAGTGGTAATAACGTAACGGGGTCTATAAGCCCTTCCGACATCGGTTCCTATGTTTTATACCACAAATTGGTAGATTCACGTGGATGTGATGATCGCTGGGTTGTGTGCGTGCGTGTGTGCGTGTAGGTAAACTTAGAGTATTATGAAGTAAAACTATTTGAGTTAAATTTATGCTATGTAATTGCATATCTTGGTTTACTGCATCATAGTCTGTTTCTATTGGGTTTTGGCTCACGTAGTGGGATTCAACCTTTTTCAAGTGTCGATGTTGATGATTACGAGGAGTTGATCTAGATATGCCCGTGGTGGCGGAAGAATATTGTTTAGTTTTTCTTTTTGTTATCAGATTATGTAATCCTGCATATGTTGCCTGTTTATGAAAGCATATTTTGTATGCCTTGAGGCGAGATATATTCTGCATGTATGTTGTTAGAGAGATAAACTTTGGGCACTCTTTTTAATACCAAAAAGCTGTATTTTGGTTGTATATTTATCAGTAAAAATCCTATCTTTTAACAAAATGGTGGTTATGTGACTCTGGATTTAGGGGCATGACATATTTTGTCTACTAAACAGAGAGAGCACAACCATTGATTTGTTCTTCGAGCACGCAAATTATAGTGCTTCTTTTGTGTGCGAGAGACTAAATATTTCTGGGAGGCAGACGCCCGAATCTGTAAGCACTACTGCGAGGGGCGAATCCGCTTTAAAGACAAAGTGTCATTCACTTGTCTTAGTCTATTTTTGTTCTATTTCTAATTCGTTGTATTGTGAGTTTAAGTTTAATTTCATTACTATTATTTTCTGTTCTGCCTTCGTTTTTTCTTTATTTTTGTTTCTACAATCTCTTTTAATCTCACATATAATAAACTGGTTTTATATTTTAAATATCAGTTTGTTTATACATTATTAAATATCAATGTTTTTTTTTTAAAATTGTTGCTACAATCTTGAAGCAGAATCTTTGTTTCTATTCTTATACTATTTTATTTCTTTACCGTGGATTTTGTTTAATTTCTTACGGTGCATCTAGTCTTGATTCTGGGTTTACATTTTTTAACCCAAATCTGGTTCATGCTTTTAATGCTTTGTAACATTCTGTTTGGTTGCATGGGTTTGATTTATTTACACATAACTAATTATTAGATATAAGCATGTCTGTTATGGATTTGTTTTCTTCCTGGATTATGAAAGTGGTTTAGGCTTTTTAGTGTTTGGGTTCAACGATTTACAATAGTTACTTTTATATTCTTGTTGTTATTTTTGTTTATTCATTATTTCTGTATACAAATTTATCATGAGTTTTATATCAATTAAACAGGGCCTTGCATGACCTAGACCATCTTTGTTTTCCGAACACTCTGTTCGGGTTTATATTACTGTTTGCAAGACCAGATCTTTCTGTTTTTATATTTCCGTTTTATAGTTTAATTTCCTATAAAAATTTTATTGATTCCCATTAATATTAAAAAAATAAATAAAATAAATAAATAAATATATATATATATACACCATTTTATTTATTTATTTATTTATTTTATTTATTCAGGTTCTTCTAGTTCAATTTTGAAACAGTGTTAAAAAAAATAGTTTTATTTTTATTATTTTTGAATTGTGCTATATTTCTGTTCAACAGAAATGGCTACAGATACCATTCACGGTTCTGTGAGTACCAGTACAAACATCGATGATGTGCCCACTCCCATCCCAACGGCTGTGTTTGTACCAATTATATTTCCAATACCGACTATCATTCCGGTGAATCATGGAGAGAAGCCCAAAAAGTTCAACGGGAATGACTTCAAAAGATGACAATAAAAGATGCTATTCTATTTGAGCATACTAAACTTGACAAGATTTCTGCAAGAAGATGCTCCAGTACTGGAAGAGGGTGAATCTGACAGGTAAATTGTTGTCGCAATGGAGGCATGGTAGCATGCCAACTTTTGATGCAGAAACTATGTTCTCAACGGCTTGGATAATGCATTGTACAATGTTTATTGTACTAAGCAAATTGCAAAGGAATTGTGAAAATCTTTGGACAAGAAGTACTAGACCGAAGACGATGGGGTGAAGAAGTTTATTGTCGGTCGATTTCTTGACTATAAAATGGTTGATTCTAAGACTGTAATCAACTAAGTCCAAGAACTTTAAGTAATTCTGCATAAAATTCATGCAAAAGGGATGTCTCTGAGCGAGTCATTCCAAGTGGTAGTAATTATTAAAAAATTACCGCCATCTTGGAAAGAATTCAAAAGCTATTTAAAGCACAAGCGCAAAGAGATGAAACTGGAGGATCTCAAAGTACGACTGAGAATTGATGAGGACAACCATGGTTTAGAGAAGAAGATGGGAGGCCAATTTGTGGCTAAGGCTAATGTTGTTGAACAAGGGCAAAGGCGAATCAACAACAATAAAAAGAGGAAGCATTCTACGAAAGGGTCTTCTCATGACCCGAAAGGAGGTGCGAACAAAAGGTACAAGTTTTAGGAAAAATGCTTCAAGTGTGACAAGCAAGGACACCTTGCAGCTGATTGTCGAAGCAAGCAAAATGTGCAGGCAAAATACCATAAGAAGACCCCGCAGGCTCATGTGACTGAAGTGGAAAATCTCTCCAATGATGTGGATGATTTGAGTTTGACTACAGTGGTATCTAAAGTAAATCTTGTGGGTTCAAATCCTAAGAAATGGTGGGTGGACACATGTGCTACTCAACATGTTTGTCTTGAGAAGAGAATGTACACCGTGCAGCTGATTGTCGAAGCAAGCAAAATGTGCAGGCAAAGTACCATAAGAAGACCCCTCAGGCTCATGTGACTGAAGTGGAAAATCTCTCCAATGATGTGTATGATTTGAGTTTGACTACAGTGGTATCTAAAGTAAATCTTGTGGGTTCAAATCCTAAGAAATGGTGGGTGGACACA
>JAULJZ010023558.1:0-38428 GCA_032270985.1 Heliamphora pulchella | reverse complement strand
TCAATTCAAGTATCCAAGTCTACTTCCCTGGTAAGGATTTCAAGAGTGTACAAAAGAATTCACAAAAATCACTGCAATGGATTGTGGTCTCAGAATCGAGAGAAGATGAATGACGGCAAAAGATTTTATCAATATCAAAGGTTCAGAATTGGTACTTAGAAAAGAAGAGTTAGTGATAATGGCTTGAATCAGAGGAGAATCAAATGCGAACACCTGTCATTATCGAGGTATGAAAACTTGAGGACAAGTGTATTTTCTAGGATTGAATTTCTGATAAGAATATCAACAAGACTTGGCTGCAGGGTTAACTAATCCAGTATAATTTTTATAGCCATTAGTTAAATAGGTGTAAGCTTTTAAGTTAAATTAAGCTAATTTGACAAGAATTGATTTTTTGACTTATTTATTGTGTAAAACTATTAAATTATGATTTGTTTGCTTTTGTGGACCTATATTATAATATTGTTATGTATATTACTTGTAAAAAAAAACTTGGGTCATAATAGTGCTTAATTTAAATAATTGTTTCTCATTTTTGAGTTTAAAAGGCAAAAAGTGACTTTGTGCACAAATTCCTTGGTGGCTGGCCATGCAAGGGCATTTTTGTTATTTTTGTTTTTATTTTGTCTTTTTTTATTTAATTGTATTTAAATATCTAATTTAAGGTGTCCATGTATCAAATTTTAATTTTTTAAGATTTTTTGCTGTACTTGGGACAAAATGGTCATTTTACCCTAATTATTCGAAATTGTGATTTTTAATCTAAAATTTCATGTTATTTACTTAATTTAGGAAGTTAGGAGTCTTCTCTGAGTATTAAGGTTTTGCCTATGAGCATTTGATCTTTTTAGAGTTTTCGGATCGAATTAGGGTTATTGGGCCGAGTTAGGGTTTTCGATCTTCTAGTGATCTAAGATCTTATCTGTCACGCCCTAAACTCTGAGTCACATGATACACCCAACAACAAATATATATAACACCTAACCTATTGTTATACTCTCAAAATAAAGCATACATGCATTTAATATAACCGCCAAAAGACTTACATTACACGGTTTTAACACCGAAAAACATGTTATAGCATACATGATTCAAAAGAACAAAAAGGATGACTACGGATATTCCGCCTCCAACAAGCAACCCCGAATCAACCTGCGTGACTAGTACTTGAAAAATATTTTAAATCCCACATCGTGAGCCAAAGCTCAGCAGAAACTAGACAAACATGAAATATAAGCTAAACATGCTCGAAAAATAATGTGCAGTTTTTGACTCACACAAGCCATAAAAACAGTTTTAAAGACAGTTTTGAATCTAAAATCATACGAGTCCCTAGAGAAAACATTTGAAAAACGATTTTAGATCACAGCTTCCAGGAGCCTCAAAGAAAACAGTTTGAAAAAATAGTTTTGTATCACGACTCATCAGAGTCTAGAAAATAATTTGATATATATAGTACAATGCTTCACTAGCAAAGATCGACTCTTACGAGCCACGATTCCTACGAGCCCCAGATGCAACACGTGTATATACATCGACTCGCATGAGCCACAAATGAAATAGTTCTATAAACCCTATGAGAATATTTATATGCAACACATGCATCGCACACGACGCAACACAAGCATCTTTAAGATCACTTTTCCATCCTTCAGACACCTGCACATAAAATGCATTGTTAGGACCACGTTTCCGTCCCTCTGATTTCTACGCACACACACATGCGTGGTTAACTAGAGTTAACAAATATCGAACCCCTTTTCAGTCCCCGTTAACTATAGTTACCACTCACCGAACCACTTTTCTATCGACGGACAACTTTCCCATCCAAAACACATTGAACCACTTTTTTGTCCACAGGACATAGGACCACTTTTCCGTCGGTCCACAACACTTCGGACCACTTTTCCGTTCACATCGCTTTATACACACACATGTAAATAAAACTAGAGTTTTGTATAAACCAAGAATGTCACACCCCAAACTCTAGACCACGTGAAACACCCATAAACAACCAAACATACACCCAACCCGAGAATACACTCTCAAAGTAAACCATACATGCATTGTATATAAACGCCAAACGGCATACATTACAAGGTTCTAACACCGAGAAACATGCATTAAGCATACATAATACAGAAAGACAAAAAGGAAGACTATAACTCTTCCGCTCCCAACCAGCAACCCCGAATCAGCGCGCGGGATCGGTACCTAAAAATATTTTATCGCACACCGTGAGCCAAGGCTCAGCAGAAACTAGACAAGCATGCAATATAAACAAAACATGCTAGGAAATCGAAGTACTGGTTTAGAATCTCTTTCAAGCCTTGAAAATAGTTTTCACATGCAGACGGGAAAGCGAGGATACAAACCATGTTTTTGACTCATTCACAGGAGCCTTAAAAACAGTTGGAAATCAATTTTTAGATAGCGATTGACACGACTCTAAAAATAGTTTGAAAATTGGTCTATCCGTCCCATAATGCAGTACATGCAATTCATGATACATACAATTGGCCCTCACACGCCGCAACCATAGTCTTAACACTGAGATAAAGATCCATACATAAACATACATTCCAGGGAAAAAATCGTATACCATGGGATAAAACTATAGACCAACTACGGGGTAAAATCGCAAATCAAACCACGGGATAAAACCGCATACTTTACCGTAAGCCACGAGATAAAACCGCCGACCACGGATTATTCCACAGGGTAAAACCGTAAACCACGGGATAAAACTGCACAGCACGGGAAAAAACCGCATCTTACAGGATAAAACTAAAATTAAAGTGGTAACACCAAATATATAGAATAGGATAATACTGCAACTACGAGATAACACCGAGCACATCACATGAATTTACAAACCGAAGTCCTAACCGCTTCAAGACCACGGAAGGCCACTTATCTGACTATCATGTACCAAATAAAACTATCCACAGTTCTATAAACACAAAGCACGTATAAACACGAGGTTCCACGTAAAGACACCACATAACCCGATAAGACATCACACCCGTCATCTATTTACCCAAACAACCTGTACACATACCGGGACCCTGCCACACACACCGGGACAACCAACACCTAACCCGAAGGCCAACACCTGAGACCTCCCTTAGACCGATTCTCACCAGAACCCCACCTTTAACCAAACCACGAAACCACACGTCGCGGACATAACCAGCACTCACACAACCGTGCCACAAACACTAAACCAACCATGCACGTCACACCCCAGGACGGCATCACATAAACACCTAGGGCCACTATACGACCCCTGAAACCACAACGCCATTAACCAAACACCAAAAAGGAATCCCTAGGTATTTGAATCGATTAATTCCCATAAATTAATCAATTGAATACCATAGGACGCCAATCAGAAACCAAAACCCAACCACAGAACCACCAAAACACATCCCAGCACTTCCGTCGACCGAACCAAGCCCCTAGTCGACCGAAGACCACACTGGAAAAGCCAAAAACGCCACAACGCATGATTCAGTGGACCGAACCCCTCGGTTCAGTAAACCGAACCCCAAAACCATGATCCAGTCGACTGAACCTATGAGTTCAGTTGATCAAACTCGCCCAGAAACCATTTTTAAGCTACGGGTTCATCCCTCCAAACCTTGAATCGAAGCCTCCAAACTCCAATCCAACACCCATGAACATGCACACGCCTAGGCCTAACACCGAGACCTCAAAAGAAATCCCCAACACCCGATTTCATCCACCAAAATAATTACAAACCCAATTTTTAACCCAAAAACCCAACTTACAGAAATCAGATCTACAACAATCCGACCGGTAAAAAGACACTTGATTACCCATAGCACCCTTATAACACATACAGGTCTAGAATCCTACCTTGACGAGTTTAAAACTTGACGTCTCGATCCACGTAAAAAATCTAGCCTCGCCAAAATCAAAATCTGATCAGATGGTTGCGTAGCCCACCACGCCAATGGCAAGGATCCGCTGCTAGATCGTTGAAAATGGAGCCCCGGCCCCCCGAGAACTTAGAAAGAAGGCAGAGAGAAAACAGGAAGTTTGTTGGAGAAATTTTGAAAAATATCTTTTTTAAAATATCTTACTCCAGATATTTATAGGCCTTCAAATTATTTTTTTTTGAAAATTTTCAAAGTTCATGCCACAACGGCCCACGACCCCGGGAACCTATCCCGCATGCATATCTAAGCCTGATCATGCATCAAAAGCAATAAAAATATGCTCAAACGAAAACACGTAACGCGCGTCCTAAAACGCCAAAAAAAAAAAAACGGGTCAGGGTCTCACAACTCTACACCCTTAAAGGAATTTCGTTCCTGAAATTCAATTCAAGGTCAAAGAAACAACCTGTCGATCACAATCGACACAGGTACACGGGATGGTTAGCCAAACCATTTCTAGGATGTAGTCAAACACGGTCAGGCATCCTTGACAACGGCTAACCATCTCAATGACTCGGGATCTACAACTCACCCCAACCTCACATCATCACCAACCACTGCCTCAACACAGCACATCACCCACGGAGTCTATCACCAACTTCCCAAACAGATGTAACAAAGAAACTGGCCCCAAGCCTACACACTCAGAAAGTATCTCTGCTCGCTGAAGGCATATCTGCATCCTCCGACACGACCGGTACCCAGGAAGCTATGAGGGAATATGCTCGGTGTAATCCCACTCTGGCCTGCCCACCAGAACTCGGCACTGTCGGCTGTCGCACCGACTGAACTGACGAAGGCCGCTGTCAGTACTGAGACGAACCTGACACATACGAACCCACTGGTGTGTCTTCTCTGCTCGGCGCATTACCTCTCTGAGGATAATTCCTGCGAATATGTTCGGTCTGACTGCACCCGTAGCAAGTCGGTAGCTCCCTCCCCTATGACTGATTCGGTACGGAGCTCTGAGACTGCCTCAACTGTGGGTCTCGATACTGTCTCGACTGTGGACAATCTGGTACACGATGCCCTGGCTATCCACATCGATAACATCTGACCTCCCTTTACTCTGGCCTCCCTGACGAAGCTACTGATGGTGACGGTGCAGAGAACTACTGTGATCCAGATGGATGAAAATTGAGACCAGAGGACCTTTGCCTCTTGCTAGAACGCTCAGCAGTCTGCGCCTCTGCTCCACCTTGCGGTATCTTGGTCTCCCTAAAAGCTCGGATCTCGATCCTGGTGTTCTCTACCCTTGCTGCTGCCTCCACTAGCTTCGTGAACACGCGAATCTCCATCGCTACCACACGCTCTTTGATCGCCGGTCTCAGGCTCCGCTCAAACCTCATAGAACACAGCTCTTCTGTGCTCACCAACTCAGGTGCAAACCGGGACAAGCATGTGAACTTGGACTCATACTGCATGACGTACGTCGCCCCATGGGTAAGAGTGTAAAACTCCTTCCTGTACAAATCTCGCCTCGAAGCTGGGAAGTATTTCTCCAGAAACACTCTTGTAAAAGCTGCCCACGTAACTCCTGCAATAGTCCTGGCATATTTCCACTAAGCGTGAGCAGCACCCCTTAGTTGAAAGGTGGCAAAAGAAACACGCAAATCAACTTCCACAATCTGTAGTGTGTCAAGGATCCGTGTCACCAACTCCAGTCACTCCATCGCCACAACAGGATCAGGGTCTCCAGCAAAGGTAGGCGGATCCATGCGCCTAAACTCCAGCATCGCCGCAGTAGCCCTCGCCTCAGGCACCCTCTCCCTAACATCCTCGCCTCTAGAGGTCTCAACCAGTTGCAGGATAGAGCCAACCAGCACACGCAACAACTCCGTCGCGTCCATTGGTCCGAGGGAGCATTAGCATCCCCAGCATCAGGGATAGGAACATCCCCTTGGCCAACAGCACGGCCACAACCTCGACCATGGCGTCGCCCTCGTCTCGCAGACATCACGTCTATATGAAAGAAAACAACGTACAAGATGCATCACCTAACATGAACATAAACGGTAAACACCTAGCATACTAACACATAGCCACATAGGTTCATGCTAAACAAACCCCACATACCGAGGAGAACCAACAAGAATGACACGTTAATCTGGATAACCTACTCAGATTCCCAGCTAAAAATCACGTCATCTAAATGCATTTCTAACTAGGCCCCCAAGTTTGTTAATCCAAACGCCTAAAGGCACGACTATCACTCCTAAGATTCAACCCCCATGCTCACATATACACATCATTCATGTATGGCCCGCATGCTATCACGTCCATGTTATCAAAACATCTAAACACATGCAGTCAAGTACACGCAATCAACCTCACACGGTGATGTAACCTCTTTCCACATCTCATAGGTATTCGAACCCAGAGCTCTGATACCAAGTTGTCATGCTCCAAACTCCAGGCAACGTGAAACACCCATAAACTACTAAACATACACCCAACCCGAGAATTTACTCTCAAAGTAAACCATACATGCATTGTGTATAAACGTCAAACGGCATACATTACAAGGCTCCAACACTGAGAAACATGCATTAAGCATGCATAATACAGAAATAAAAAAATGAAGACAGTAACTCTTCCGCTCCCAACCAGAAATCCAGAATCAGAACGCGTGATCGGTACCTGAAAATATTTTATCCTACACCGTGAGCCAAAGCTCAGCAGAAACTAGACAAGCATGTAATATAAACAAAACATGCTAGGAAATCGAAGTGCAGGTTTAGACTCTCTTTCAAGCCTTGAAAACAGTTTTCACATGTAGACCAAAAAGCGAGGATACAAATCATGTTTTTGACTCACTCACAGGAGCCTTGAAAATAGTTAGAAATCAATTTTTAGATCGCGATTCACACGACACTTAAAACAGTTTGAAAATTGGTCTATCTGCCCTATAATACAGTACATACAATCCATGATACATACAATTGGCCCTCACACGCCGCAACCACAGTCCTAACACTGAGATAAAGATCCATACATAAACATACATTCTCGGGGTAAAACCGCATACCGTGGGATAAAATCATAGGCCAACCACGGGGTAAAACCGCAAACCAAACCACGGAATAAAATCGTATACTTTACCTTAAGCCACGGGATGGAACCGCCGACCACGGATTATAGCACGGGGTAAAGCCATAAACCACGGGATAAGTCTGCATACCGCGGGATAAAACTGCGCACCACGGGATAAAACTGTATACTGCGGGATAAAACCACACACCATGGGATAAAATCACATATTACTGGATAAAACTGGAATTAACGAGGTAACACCAAATATATATAACAAGATAATACGGTAATTACGGGATAACACGGAGCACATCACATGCATTTACAAACCGAAGCCCTAATAGCTTCAAGACCACAGAAGGCCACTTATCCGACTATCATGTACCAAATAAAACTATCCACAGTTCTATAAGCACAAAGCACGTATAAGACATCACGATAAGACATCACGACTATCATGTACCCGATAAGACATCACACCCGTCATCCGTTTACCCGAACAACCCGTCCACATACCGGGACTCGTCCACACACACCGGGACAACCGACATCTAACCCGAAGGCCAACACATGAAACCTCCCTCAGGCCGATTCTCACTAGAACCCCACCTTTAACCAAACCATGAACCCACACGTCGCGCACATAACCAGCACTTACACAACCGTGCCACAAACCGTAAACCAACCATGCACGTCACACCCGAGGAAGGCATCACATAAACACCTGGGGCCACCATACGACCCTCGAAACGACAACGCCATTAACCAAACCCCAAAAAGGAATCCACAGGTATTTAAATTAATTAATTCCCATAAATCAATCAATTGAATACCATAGGACGCCAATCAGATACCAAAACCCAACCACAGAACCACCAAAATACACCGCAGCACTTCAGTCGACCGAACCAAGCCCCCAGTCGACCGAAGACCACACAGGAAAAGCCAAAAATGCCACAACGCACGGTTCAGTCGACCGAACCCTAAAAACCATGATCTTGTCGACTGAACCTATGAGTTCAATCGATCGAACTCGCCCAGAAACCATTTTTAAGCTACGGGTTCAGCCCTCCAAAAATTGAATCGAAGCCTCCAAACTCTAATCCAACACCCGTGAACATGCACACGCCTAGGCCTAACACCGAGACCTCAAAAGAAACCTTCGACACCCGATTTCATCCACTGAAATCGACAAAGAACCAATTTTTAACCCAAAAACCCAACTTACAGAAAATCAGATCTACAACAATCCGACCGGTAAAAAGACACTTGATTACCCATAGCACCCTTATAACACATATAGGTTTAGAATCCTACCCCGACGAGTTTAAAACATGACGTCTCGATCCCCGTAAAAAATTGAGCCTCGGCAAAATCAAAATCTGATCGGATGGATGCGTAGTCCACCGCGCAATGGCAAGGATCTGCTGTTGGATCGTTGAAAATGGAGCCCCGGGCCACCGAGAACTTAGAAAGAAGGCAGGGAGAAAAGAAGAAGTTTGTTGGAGGAATTTTGAAAAATATCTTTTTGAAAATATCTTACTCTAGATATTTATAGGCCTTCAAATTAATTTTTTTTGAAATTTTTCAAAATTTGTGGCACAACGGCCCACGACCCCGGGAACCTATCCCGCATGCATATCTAAGCCTGATCATGCATCAAAAGTAATAAAAATATGCTCAAATGAAAACACGTAACGCGCGTCCTAACATGCCAAAAAAAGAAAACGGGTCAGGGTCTCACAACTCTACAACCTTAAAGGAATTTCGTCCCTGAAATTCAATTCAAGGTCAAATAAACAACCCGTCAATCACAATCGACACAGGTACAAGGGATGGTCAGCTAAACAATTTCTAGGATATAGTCAAACACGGTCAGGCATCCTAGACAACGGCTAACCATCTCAATGACTCGGGATCTACAACTCACCCCAACCTCACATCATCACCAGCCACTGTCTCAACACAGCACATCACCCACGGAGTCTATCACCAACTTCCCAAACAGATGTAACAAAGAAACTGGCCCCATGCCTACACACTCAGAAAGTGTCTCTGCTCGCAGAAGGCATATCTGCATCCTCCGACACGACCGGTGCCCTGGAAGCTATGAGGGAATACGCTCGGTGTAATCCCACTCTGGCCTGTCCACCAGAACTCGGTGCTGTCGGCTGTCGCACCGACTGAACTAACGTTCCTCTGTCTGACACTCGGGAAACCTAAACTGCAGAAGGCCGGTGTCAGTACTGAGACAAACCCGACACATATGAACCCACTGGTGTGTCTTTTCTGCTCGGCGCATTACCCCTCTGAGGACAATTCCTGCGAATATGTTCGGTCTGACTGCACCCGTAGCAAGTCGGTAGCTCCCTCCCCTGTGACTGATTCGGTACGGAGCTCTGAGACTGCCTCAATTGTGGGTCTCGATACTGTCTCGACTGCGGGCAATCTGGAACACGATGCCCCGGCTATCCACATCGATAACATCTGACCTCCCTCTACTCTGGCCTACCTGATGAAGCCACTGATGGTGATGGTGCAGAGAACTACTGTGATCCAGATGGATGAAAACTGGGACCAGAGGACCTCTGCCTCTTGCTGGAACCCCTAGCTGTCTGCGCCTCTGCTCCACCTTGCAGTATCTTGGCCTCCCTAAAAGCTCGGATCTCAATCATGGTGTTCTCCACCCTCGCTGCTACCTCAACCAGCTCCGTGAACACGCGAATCCCCATTGCTACTACACGCTCTCTGATCGCCGGTCTTAGGCTCCCTTCAAACCTCATAGAACGCAGCTTGTCTGTGCTCACCAACTCCGGCGCAAACCGGGATAAGCATGTGAACCTGAACTCATACCGCATGACGTACATCGCCCCATGGGTAAGAGTGTAAAACTCCTCCCTGTACAAATCTCTCCTCGAAGCTGGGAAGTATTTCTCGAGAAACACTCTTGTAAAAGCTGCCCAAGTAACTCCTGCAATAGTCCTGGCATATTTCCACTAAGCGTGAGCAGCACCCCTCAGTTGAAAGGTGGCAAAAGAAACACGTAAATTATCCTCCACAATCTGCAGTGTGTCAAGGATCCGTGTCACCAACTCCAGTCACTCCGTCGCCACAATAGGATCAGGGTCTCCAGCAAATGTAGGCGGATCCATGCGCCTAAACTCCCGCATCGCCACAGTAGCCCTCGCCTCAGGCACCCTCTCCCAAACATCGTCGCCTCTAGAGGTCTGAACCAGTTGCTGGATAGAGCTAACCAGCACATGCAACAACTCCGTCGCGTCCATTGGTCCGAGGGGAGCATTGGCATCCCCAGCATCAGGGATAGGAACATCCCCTTGGCTAACAGCACGGCCACGACCTCGACCACGGCCTCGCCCTCGTCTCGCAGACATCACGTCTATATAAAAGAAAACAACGTACAAGATGCATCATCTAACATGAACATAAACGGTAAAACCTAGCATGCTAACACATAGCCACATAGGTTCATGCTAAACAAACCCCACATACCGAGGAGAACCAACAAGAATGACACGTTAATCTGGATAACCTACTCAGATTCCCAACTAAAAATCACGTCATCTAAACGCATTTCTCACTAGGCCCCCAAGTTTGTTAATCCAAACGCCTAAAGGCACGACTATCACTCCTAAGATTCAACCCCAATGCTCACATATACACATCATTCATGTATGACCCGCATGCTATCACGTCCATATTATCAAAACATCTAAACACATGTAGTCAAGTACACGCAATCAACCTCACACGGTGATGTAACCTCTTTCCACATCTCATAGGTATTCGAACCTAGAGCTTTGATACCAAGTTGTCATGCCCCAAACTCTAGGCAACGTGAAACACCCATATACAACTAAACATACACCCAACCCGAGAATTTACTCTCAAAGTAAACCATACATGCATTGTATATAAACGTCAAACGGCAAACATTACAAGGCTCCAACACCGAGAAACATGCATTAAGCATACATAATACAGAAAGACAAAAATGAAGACTATAACTCTTCCGCTCCCAACCAGAAACCCCGAATTAGCGCGCGTGATCGGTAGCTAAAAATATTTTATCCTACACCGTGAACCAAAGCTCAGCAGAAACTAGACAAGCATGCAATATAAACAAAACATGCTAGGAAATCGAAGTGTAGGTTTAGACTCTCTTTCAAGCCTTGAAAACGGTTTTCCCATGCAGACGGAAAAGCGAGGATACAAATCATGTTTTTGACTCACTCACAGGAGCCTTGAAAACAATTAGAAATCAATTTTTAGATCGCGATTCACACGACACTTAAAACAGTTTGAAAATTGGTCTATCCTCCCCATAATACAGTACATACAATCCATGATACATACAATCGGCCCTCACACGCCGTAACCACAGTCCTAACACTAAGATAAAGATCCATACATAAACATACATTCTCGGGATAAAACCGTATACCCTGGGATAAAACCATAGACCAACCACGGGGTAAAACCGCAAACCAAACCACGGAATAAAACCGTATACTTTACCGTAAGCCATGGGATGGAACCGCCGACCACGGATTATACCACGGGGTAAAGCCATAAATCACGGGATAAGTCCGCATATCGCGGGATAAAATCGCACACCACGGGATAAAACCACACACCATGGGAAAAAACCGCATATTACAGGATAAAACTGGAATTAACGAGATAACACCGAATATATATAGCAAGATAATACGGTAATTACGGGATAACACGGAGCACATCACATGCATTTACAAACCGAAGCCCTAACCGCTTCAAGACCACAGAAGGCCACTTATCCGACTATCATGTACCAAATAAAACTATCCATAGTTCTATAAGCACAAAGCACGTATAAGACATCACGACTATCATGTACCCGATAAGACATCACACCCGTCATCCGTTTACCCGAACAACCCGTCCACATACCGGGACTCGTCCACACACACCGGGACAACCGACATCTAACCCGAAGGCCAACACATGAAACCTCCCTCAGGCCGATTCTCACTAGAACCCCACCTTTAACCAAACCATGAACCCACACGTCGCGCACATAACCAGCACTTACACAACCGTGCCACAAACCTTAAACCAACTATGCACGTCACATTCGAGGAACGCATCACATAAACACCCGGGGCCACCATACGACCCTCGAAACCACAACGCCATTAACCAAACCCCAAAAAGGAATCCAGAGGTATTTAAATCAATTAATTCCCATAAATCAATCAATTGGATACCATAAGACGTCAATCAGAAACCAAAACCCAACCACAGAACCACCAAAATAGACCTCAGCACTTCAGTCGACCGAACCAAGCGTCCAGTCGACCGAAGACCACACTGGAAAAGCCAAAAATGCCACAACGCACGGTTCAGTCGACTGAACCCCAAAACCATGATCCTATCGACTGAACCTATGAGTCCAATCGATCGAACTCGCCTAGAAACCATTTTTAAGCTACGTGTTCAGCCCTCCAAACCTCGAATTGAAGCCACCAAACTCTAATCCAACACCCGTGAACATGCACACGCCTAGGCCTAACACCGAGACCTCAAAAGAAACCCTCGACACCCGATTTCGTCCACCGAAATCGACAAAAACCCAATTTTTAATCCAAAAACCCAACTTACAGAAAATTAGATCTAACACAATCCGATCGGTAAAAAGACACTTGATTACCCAGAGCACCCTTATAACACATACAGGTCCAGAATCCTACCTCAACGAGTTTAAAACTTGACGTCTCGATCCACGTAAAAATCGAGCCTCGCTAAAATCAAAATCTGATCGGATGGTTGCGTTGCCCACCGCGCCAATGGCAAGGATCCGTTGTTGGATCGTTGAAAATGGAACCCCGGGCCCCCGAGAACTTAGAAAGATGGCAGAGAGAAAACAGGAAGTTTGTTGGAGAAATTTTGAAAAATATCTTTTTGAAAATATCATACTCCAGATATTTATAGTTCTCCAAAATATATTTTTTTGAAATTTTTCAAAATTCGTGCCACAACGGCCCATGACCCCGGGAACCTATCCCGCATGCATATCTAAACCTGATCATGCATCAAAAGCAATAAAAATATACTCAAACGAAAACACGTAACGCGCGTCCTAAAACGCCAGAAAAAGAAAACTGATCAGGGTCCCACAACTCTACACCCTTAAAGGAATTTTGTCCCTGAAATTCAATTCAAGGTCAAAGAAACAACCCATAGATCACAATCGACACAGGTACACGGGATGGTCAGCCAAACCATTTTCTAGGATATAGTCAAACACGGTCAGGCATCCTAGACAACGGCTTACCATCTCAATGACTTGGGATCTACAACTCACCCCAACCTCACATCATCACCAGCCACTGCCTCAACACAGTACATCACCCACAGAGTCTATCACAAACTTCCCAAACAGATGTAACAAAGAAACTGGCCCCAAGCCTACACACTCAGAAAGTATCTCTGCTCGCTGAAGGCATATTTACATCCTCCGACATGACCGGTGCCCTGGAAGCTATGAGGGAATACGCTCGGTGTAATCCCACTCTGGCCTGTCCACCAGAACTCGGCGCTGTCGGCTGTCGCACCGACTGAACTGACGTTCCTCTGTCTGACACTCGGGAAACTTGAACTGCAGAAGGCTGCTGTCAGTACTGAGGCGAACCCGACACATAAGAACCCACTGGTGTGTCTTCTCTGCTCGGCGTATTACCTCTCTGAGGATAATTCCTGGGAATATGTTTGGTCTGACCGCACCCGTAGCAAGTCGGTAGCTCCCTCCCCTGTGACTGATTCGGTACGAAGCTCTGAGATTACCTCAACTGTGGGTCTCGATAATGTCTCGACTGCGAGAAATCTGGTACACGATGCCCCAGCTATCCACATCGATAACATCTGACCTCCCTCTACTCTGGCCTCCCTGATGAAGCCACTGATGGTGATGGTGCAGAGAACTACTGTGATCCAGATGGATGAAAACTAAGACTAGAGGACCTCTGCCTCTTGCTGGAACGCCCAGCTGTCTGCGCCTCTGCTCCACCTTGCGGTATCTTGGCCTCCCTAAAAGCACGGATCTCAATCATGGTGTTCTCCACCCTCGCTGCTGCCTTCACCAGCTCCGTGAACACGCGAATCCCCATCGCTACCACACGCTCTCTGATCGCTGATCTCAGGCTCCGCTCAAACCTCATAGAACGTAGCTCGTCTGTGCTCACCAACTCAGGTGCAAACCGGGACAAGCACGTGAACCTGGACTCATACTGCATGGCGTGCATCGCCCCATGGGTAAGAGTGTAAAACTCCTCTCTATACAAATCTCTCCTTGAAGTTGGGAAGTATTTCTCCAGAAACACTCTTGTAAAAGCTGCCCAAGTAACTCCTGCAATAGTCCTGGCATATTTCCTCCAAGCGTTAGCAGTACCCCTCAGTTGAAAGGTGGCAAAAGAAACACGCAACTCATCCTCCACAATCTGCAGTGTGTCAAGGATTCGTGTCATCAACTCCAGTCACTACGTCGCCACAACAGGATCAGGGTGGTCTCCAGTAAAGGTAGGCGGATTCATGCGCCTCAACTCCCGCATCGCCACAGTAGCCCTCGCCTCAGGCATCCTCTCCCTAACATCCTCGCCTCTAGAGGTCTCAACCAGTTGCTGGATAGAGCCAACCAGCACACGCAATAACTCCGTCGCATCCATTGGTCCGAGGGGAGCATTGGCATCCCCAGCATCAGGGATAGGAACATCCCCTTGGCCAACAGCACGGCCACAACCTCGACCACGGCCTCGCCCTCATCTCGCAAACATCACGTCTATATGAAAGAAAATAATGTACAAGATGCATCACCTAACATGAACATAAACGGTAAACACCTAGCATGCTAACACATAGCCACATAGGTTCATGCTAAACAAACCCACATACCGAGGAGAACCTACAAGAATGACACGTTAATCTGGATAACCTACTCAGATTCCCAGCTAAAAATCACGTCATCTAAACGCATTTCAAACTAGGCCCCCAAGTTTGTTAATCCAAACGCCTAAAGACACGACTATCACTCCTAAGATTCAACCCCCATGCTCACATATACACATCATTCATGTATAACCTGCATGCTATCACGTCCATGTTATCAAAACACCTAAACACATGCAGTCAAGCACACGCAATCAACCTCACACGGTGATGTAACCTCTTTTCACGACTCATAGGTATTCGAACCCAGAGCTCTGTTACCAAGTTGTCATGTCCCAAACTCCAGGCAACGTGAAACACCCATAAATAACTAAACATACACCCAACCCGAGAATTTACTCTCAAAGTAAACCATACATGCATTGTATATAAACGTCAAACAGCATACATTACAAGGCTCCAACACCGAGAAACATGCATTAAGCATACATAATACAGAAAGACAAAAATGAAGACTATAACTCTTCCGCTCCTAACCAGAAACCCCGAATCAGCGTGCGTGAAGGTACCTGAAAATATTTTATCCTACACCGTGAGCCAAAGCTCAGCATAAACTAAACAAGCATGCAATATAAACAAAACATGCTAGAAAATCGAAGTGCAGGTTTAGACTCTCTTTCAAGCCTTGAAAATAGTTTTCACATGCAGACGGAAAAGCGAGGATACAAATCATGTTTTTGACTCACTCACAGGAGCCTTGAAAACAGTTAGAAATCAATTTTTAGATTGCGATTCACACGACATTTAAAACAATTTGAAAATTGGTCTATCCGCCCCACAATACAGTACATACAGTCCATGATACGTACAACCGGCCCTCACACACCGCAACCACAGTCCTAACACTGAGATAAAGATCCATACATAAACATACATTCTCGGGATAAAATCGTATACCATGAGATAAATCCATAGACCAACCACGGAATAAAACCGTATACTTTACCGTAAGCCACGGGATGGAATCGCTGACCACGGATTATACCACGGGGTAAAGCCATAAACCACGGGATAAATCCGCATACCGCGGGATAAAACCGCACACCACGGGATAAAACTGTATACCGCGGGATAAAACCACACACCATGGGATAAAACTGCATATTACAGGATAACACTGGAATTAACGAGGTAACACCGAATATATATAACAAGATAATACGGTAATTACGGGATAACATGGAGCACATCATATGCATTTACAAACCGAAGCCCTAACCGCTTCAAGACCACAGAAGGCCACTTATCCGACTATCATGTACCAAATAAAACTATCCACAGTACTATAAGCACAAAGCACGTATAAGACGTCATGATGAGACATCACGACTATCATGTACCCGATAAGACATCACACCCGTCATCCGTTTACCCGAACAACCCATCCACATATCGGGACTCGTCCACACACACCGGGACAACCGACATCTAACCTGAAGGCCAACACCTAAAACCTCCCTCAGATCGATTCTCACTAGAACCCCACCTTTAACCAAACAATGAACCCACACGTCGCGCACATAACTAGCACTTACACAACCGTGCCACAAACCCTAAACCAACCATGCACATCTCACCTGAGGAAGGCATCACATAAACACCCGGGGCCACCATACGACCCTCGAAACTACAACGCCATTAACCAAACCCCAAAAAGGAATCCACATGTATTTAAATCGATTAATTACCATAAATCAATCAATTGAATACCATAGGACGCCAATCAGAAACCAAAACCCAACCACAGAACCACCAAAATACACCTCAGCACTTCAGTCGATCGAACCAAGCCCCCAGTCGACCGAAGACCACACTGGAAAAGCCAAAAATGCTACAACGCACGGTTCAGTCGACCGAACCCCAAAATCATGATCCTGTCGACTGAACCTATGAGTTCAATCGATCGAACTCGCCCAGAAACCATTTTTAAGCTATGGGTTCAGCCCTCCAAACCTCGAATCGAAGCCTCCAAACACTAATTCAACACCCGTGAACATGCAGACGCCTAGGCCTAACACCGAGACCTCAAAAGAAACCTTCGACACCCGATTTCATCCACCGAAATCGACAAAAACCCAATTTTTAACCCAAAAACCCAACTTACAGAAAATCAGATCCACAACAATTCGACCGATAAAAAGACACCTAATTACCCATAGCACCCTTATAACACATAAAAGTCTAGAATCTTACCTCGATGAGTTTAAAACTAGACGTCTCGATCCACGTACAAAATCGAGCCTCGTCAAAATCAAAATCTTACCAGATGGTTGCGTAGCCCACTGCGCCAATATCAAGGATCCGTTGTTGGATCGTTCAAAATGGAACCCCGGGCCCCCGAGAACTTAGAGGGAAGGCAGAGAGAAAACAGGAAGCTTGTTGGAGAAGTTTTGAAAAATATCTTTTTGAAAATATCTAACTCCAGATATTTATAGGCCTCCAAAATATATATTTTTAAAATTTTTTGACATTCGTGCCACAACAGCCCACGGCCCCGGGAACCTACCCCGCATGCATATCTAAGCCCGATCATGCATCAAAAGCAGTAAAAACATGCTCAAATGAAAACACATAACGCGCATCTAAAAACGCCGAAAAAAGAAAATAGGTCAGGGTCTCACAAAGATCACATATTGTTCCCACAACATGCATAATAAAACTAGAGTTTTAAAAGCACAAAATTCACGGATAACCACGACATCCCACATAATAACGCCACATAATCTGCCACGACATCACATGTCACACACCCGACGTGACCAACAACTTAGAACTAGGAAAAAGATATTTTGACTCAAAAACCAAGGCATAACAGGCTTTATAGATGTTTGCGCCAGGCCACCACCGCTCGAGCAGTCCCCTACTGATATACATCTCTGCCACACCACCGCTCGAGCGATCATCGTTGGGTGAAAAACCAAACGAAGACACAAAACCAAACCCCCACATGGTTAACACTTATACATAAACATGCAATTCTAAACAACAACCAAAGCTGTAAACAACACGTCAAATATATATAACGAAACTGGTTTTCACCAAAACCCCATCTTTAGAAAGAACAACGAATCCAACATGCGCTCAACACGGCAAACACATACCCACACATGCCTAACATGGCAAACACGGACCCACACTGTGACATCCCGTTCCCGGGGCATGTCGGGATATATGTAACTCTAAAAAAAGTGACATATTCTAACTGAACATTCATAAATATATAAGATAGTTACTACCTCGTTAACGGTTTAGAATTTGTTCCAAATACATAATAATTACAGTCTTCCAGAAAGCTTAATAAAAGTTACATTATGTCCGTGGAAAACTGAACAAAAAGATCAAAAAGTAAACATTCTACGTCTGTAAACTGCGTCGTTGGGGTTGACCTGCTCCTGCCACCCTCCCCCTTTTTCGTAGTCTTCTTCCTCGACGAACACGTCTTCCTCAAAGGGTCCTTCTTGACCTGTGGCACGAATGCCATGATCCGGAGCCCAAATATAAATTTCCTAAACCGTCTAATAAACTCACAACAAGATATTCTACAATACATATCATATAATACCCAAGGCAAATTTAAGTGGTAGAGATATAGACAATTTATCATTTTCAACAGGACCAGCATATAAAAGAATGGTGGTGCGAGTGCGTGATGTAGATGAATGCAATGCAGTAGCCCAACCCGACTTGTATCTAGAAATAAAAATATGAGTTCCACTTTAAGACTTATTTCTATTACTTGTATGGACTTATAATCATTATTGCCGCCTTAGGGACTTATTGACATCGCCGTGAGCGGACTTGTTGTCATTGCCACCGCAGGGGCTTATTGTTATCGCCGTGATTGGACTTTATGTTATTGCCACCTCAGGGACTTATTGTCAATGCCGTGATGGGACTTTATGCCACCTCAGGGACTTATTGTCAATGCCGTGATGGGACTTTTATATTATTGCCACCTCAGGGACTTATTGTCAATGTCATGATGTGACTTTTATGTTATTGCCACCTGAGGAATTTATTGTCATTGCCGTGATGGGACTTTATAGGGTTACCCATATTAAAAACAAAACTAGGATGCTCACTTAGTACCAAACCAAGGTCTAAATTAAAGCTAGTGACAAACCCATGGTGCCTAAACCTCCTTTTCATAATAAAAATCTCCAATTTCATTTCCAAAGATGGCAACTAGGGACGCCCTAAACCCACAACCACTTAACAATGATTCCCAACCCAATTTGAAAGGTACGAAGAACTTTGATAACCTAAGATGCAATGCAGGAATGTCCATGAATGTGCAATAAGCCTCTTGTGTACAACTAATCATTGCATGGTGTATAAACATGACATAGCACATTGTACAACTTGCTAAAGAATTACGCACAAGCATGCAAAGTATAACCATAATTCATGTGGTATAAAATCGAACTATCGGCATGAGTTCATTTCATCAAGCATCATTTTCAAATATCAATTACTCAAAAAATTCATATAAGGTTCACATACTCAAGTCTCATAAATAACACACCATTCGAACACTTAGCCAATTTTAGGTACAAGTTTAATTGCTAGTTTTAAAGTTACGACAGCAGTTTGAAGTACTTACACATAGATTTAACTTATGATATTTTAACACTAATTAGATAAAACTATTCTCTACAACTTTCATGTTTATCACTAATGCTAGATCCTAAGGAACGGGAGTCTTTTATTTTATTAAAATAAAAATGGTTCAGTAATTTATAGAGAAATACATAGGAATTGAGCTTCTATTGGCCACTATTTTGGGATATAAATTCACGGGCTATGGCTCTGATTTTTGGTGGGGTTTTAGTTTAAGGTGTCTCCTACAAGTCTCTTGTTTTGAGTTAGGAAAAGTTATTTAGAAAAAGTTTGAGAATTTGGCCAATTTATAAAAAGGGTTCGGTTAGCCTAAAAAGGGTCTGCAGAGTGTGTTTTTGACAGAGAAGGTTAAAAATCATTGGGGTATCATCCAAGGGTATTTTAGGCTAATTGTTGCTCCGTATTTAGTTGAATATATTAGCTACATTTTTCATGTTTACCACTTTTGGGTTTGGCTTCTAAAAAGTTGGGTTTTAGGTCTCACAAAAATGTGTGACAGAGAGGTCTGTCAGTCACTGAACCTTAACAGTGACTTTGGAAAGGCTTTTGACCGATCAAGACTTCATATTTTTGGTTCATTTTCGGTGGACAGAAAGATAAATGTATCCTCTACAATATTTATGTTCTTACATAAGCTCGGTTCTCACTCTAACTTATGGTTTTTAGGTCTAAAACTCAGAGTGGTCAAGATCTGATACTCTTAGGAAAAAATAAGATATCTGGAGTTCTACCCAACGAAATCACTTCCAAACAATTTTTTATGAAAGATAACTCAACAATCTAGATCTGTACACAAAAATCACTTTAAAACCATTTTTCTACATTTAATTATGGTGTTCTAAAGTTGGTGACAGAAAGTGAGTAAGTCTAGAAAATTAGGCTACTTAGGATTTTGCTTGCTTAGCTTATGTTGTGTACATTTTTGACATGTTTCCTTTGCATCCATGTTGTAAAATCACATAAACCAAAACTCCAGAATACACACAAGCCATAAAACTTAAAAACATACACATGCAAGCTCATACAAAACACAATCTTGCACAAACAGCCCATGTTTCACACCTACGACGCCTTTTTGACTCATTCTTTATTTTATCTTCTTAGAGTTTGTTATAGAGATGGATTGAGGGGTATCTTAAGGGAGAATATCAGAGGGTTTGAAGGAGTTGCTTACTTATTTTGAAGACCTAATGGTGGAAGAATGGTGGGACATGGCTTTGTTGCACTCTCCTTGGTCCCTCCTAGCTTCTTCTTCCTTCTTTCTTCCTTCTTCTCTTCTTCATCTCTTGGAAACACTTAGAAAATTTATGGTTTCTCTCCCACACTATAGAGCACAAAATATGAAGGAGAATAGGGTGGTCTTGGTGTATTTTTTTAGCAAAAAGTGTAATGGAGACATAATTATTATGTATAAGCATTAAATTAAATTTTCTTAATTTCTATTGGATGCATGGGAGGTGAGTTCTTTTTGAGAATTGATTTTTCAGATTTTTTCAGAAGGAAAGTCTTCTAGGGCTGTTTGGGGCAGACCAAAATGTGGTCTCGCATTACTTTAGGGCTTAAGTTGCATTTTAATACCTTTTTGTTTGAGAAAACGCCTAAAATATTAATTTTATGTATCTTTTTGGTGTTTTAACTTAATAAATCCTATTATTTTAGCGTGTTTATGATTAATTTAGTATTCTCATGAATTTACATAATTTTATAGCAATTAATTAAATTGGTATAAGCTTTTAAGTAAAATTAAGTTAGTTTGACAAGAATTGACTTTTTGACTTATTTATTGTGTAGGTACTTTAAATAATGATTTTTTTTCTTTTTATGACGTATAATATTATATTAGTATGTATGTTACTTATATAAAAAGTTTTGGGTCATAATAATGCTTAATTTATACAACTTTTTCTCATTTTTGAGCTTAATAAGGCAAAAAGTCACTTTTTGGGCATAAACTCCAATGTGGCCGGCCACTAAGGGAATTTTTTTCATTTTTTGATGTTATTTTATTTTTTATTACTTAATTGTATTTAAATATCTGATTTAGGGTGTCTATGGGTTAAATTTAAAATTTAAAATTTTTAAGATTTTTTACTGTACTAGGGGTAAATGGTCATTTTACTCTAATTATGAGAATTTTTTATTTTTAATCTAATATTTCATGTTATTTAGTTAATTTAGATTGTTAGGAGTCTTCTATGAGTATTAGGGTTTTACCTCTGAGCATTTGAGCTCTTTAGGGTTTCCGAATCGAATTAGGGTTTTCGGGTCGAGTTAGGGTTACCATCCTTCTAGCGACCTAAGATCTTGTCAACTAACTATCGCTAATGCTAAGGTTTCGATTGGATCGCTACAATGGTCGTTATAAATCGAGTTGTTACAACTAAGGTCTGTACCGAGGTGTTACACACACACACCCAACACGGCCAACACGAACCCACACACACCCACACCCACACCCACACCCACCGATGTACAAACCACTACACACACAACCGTGCACCAACACCCCACATGACATGACCAACACCCACTCCGTGACTTCAATTGTCGGACCCCATAATCCAATCAAACGAAAAACCACTAGAGGAGAGCAGTCAATCGAGCCCCATAACCTAATCGACTGAGAGGCCACCACACAACCACAAAAACAACAAAACGCCCCAAGGAACATGAAACTTGATAAAAAGTTCTATTAAGGATGAAAAATAACCTTTTCCAAAGTATTCGACCAAAAACGGGTGAAAAATGATTAAGAAATTTTGGCACACTCTCACTCTTTTAAACATAACTTTATCCAGAAAATGAATTTAGTTGTGAGAGAGATGTCATTGAAAAGAAAACTTCTGGGGCTTCAATTTAAGTATAAAAATGACCCAATTCTGAGTTCGAATGAGGGAGATATAATCGAAAGAAAATGGCCCTGTGTAGTAGTCCACTCTAGTGGACGTCAGGCGCTCGAGCACGCAGGCACCCGAGAACAACCTAGATTTTTCCTGTTTTGAGTTATAAGCCCCAAAACTCCTTCTTTTCACAATAGTACTTGAAATTTCCACTTCCTAACCCAAATCGAAGCCTCCAAGCTCCCCTTCGACACCCTCGGCCAAACCCATGCCCAAGGCTACCACAAAACCTCGGAAGAAACACTCAAAACCTAATTCCATCCAACCGAAATCAACTAAAATGGTTTTGAACCAAAACCCAATTTTCTTGAAACATAAATCAATTTTTCACATATTTTTAATCGGTAAAAACACGCACGATTACACGTAGCACCCTTATAAGATATGAGAGTTTTGGATCCTACCACGTTGAGTAAAAAACTCGATGCCCCAATCTATGTGCAAAGGATCCGCTATCTAATTGTCGAAAACTGAGCCCTAGGCTCCCGAGAAGTTAGAGAGAAGGTAGAGAGAAAAAGCGAAAACTTAGTTGAGAAGTTAAGAAAATATCTTTTGAAAATATCTAACGTGAGATATTTATAGGCCACAAAATTTTTTTTTTTAAAATTCGCACCACAATACCCAACGGCCCCGGGAGCAAACCCCACATGCATATCTAAATCCGAACATGCATAAAAATATGTATGAACATGCTGCGAAGAAAACGATAAACACGCGTCAAAAAATGCTAAAAAAGAAAACAGGTTAGGGTATTACATTATCGGCTTACCATCACAAATAGTAGGATTTGAGTTGAATCGCTACACGGGTCGTTACAAGTTAGGTTGGTACAACTAGGGTCCGCTCTGGGTCGTTATATGCACCGGCAGTGTAGTAGAGGCGTCGAGGTGTAGGGGTTGTGTGGCGCTGTGCACTCCTTCACTTTTTTTGTTGTTTTATTTTCTTATTCTAATCCCACTTCTCCTCTCCTAAGGCACAACGTAATAGCTTTATTTATACATATCCTGGAGGCATGATTTAAGAATATTAATTCTATTTGAATTTTGGAGGCACTAGTTACTAATTGAATTAATTATCTTAATTAATTTGTATATTTATTTTGTAATTAAATATAAATAAATATTATATATATATATATTTATTTATTTTTTTATTATCATTATTATTATTAATACTCATATTAACTTTGTATTTATATCTTAATTAATCGAGTCTTATTATAAATTCTCATATTAAATTTTATACTTATAAATATTATTATTTCTTTATATATATATAGTGTCCACTGGTAGCTACCTATCATTCTAAATCTAATACACATATTTTTATATATTGAGAATTTGGAGCCAACGGTAAACATTAAATCAATATTAATTGTGTTAAATAACTCACCGGTTATACATTAACAACCATTATTAATGCCTTTAATAAATTTTATATTTATTTATATTTATATTATAATTAAATATTATCATTATTTTTATTATTAATATATATGTATATATACAAATATATATACATCTTTAGTAATAACTATAATTATTTTTGTAATTTAATTAATTGTATTATTTTTTTCTAAGATATCACATTATCAATATTTAGTCAAAATCATACCTCATGTTGCTTCCAAGCTTCAAAATTTTAGTTTTCGCCAAAAAGCTTGAAACCCTATATTTTTCGGCCAGAAATAATTTGGATCTGAGTTGCGCGGTTATGATGCTCCTATTGAATGATGGTTGAACCCTCCTCTACGGCATCCAATTTGATGGCTTGATTCACCAATTTCAGAGCTTTGAATAAAAGAAGAAAAGCTCTATAGAAAAAAAGGGAAGGAAGAGAATCGAAGGCGTCGGCACCGCCGGTGGTGTCCACAAAAATAAACAAATAAATAAGTAAATCATTATAGAAAATCAAAACTTTGTATTTGTTTCATAAGTAAAAAACTCTTATGCAAATGTAAATCCTAAGGTGGGAACCTCATCATGATTAAGGCATATCGTTAAATCACGTAAATATATTATTTTAAATTTTATTTTAATATTTTTACGAACTAACTTAAATTTAAAATTATTGTGACGCCCCGTCCTTCGGGCACGTCGGGACATACATAAATATAAATAAAGGAATATTCTAGCCATTCATTCATAATTATATATGTTAGTTATTACATCATAAAGGAGTTCTGAACCGTTCAAAAGTACTTAATTATTACAGTTTCACCGAGAAATTTCAAAAATTACACTAAGCACAGGAAAAACTGAATATAAGAACAAAAGCAGAAGTCTCGATTTCTCAGAATGTATCAGCGGGATCCACATGCTCTTGGAACTCACCATGTTCTTCCAACTCTTCTTCTCCATTTGGGACGACTTCTTCCAAGAACTCCTTCCTACCTGTGGCACGAATGCCATGAGCCAAGACCCAGGAACAAAACACTCTAACCTTCTAACTAATCTCACGGCACAAAACTCACTGCAACACATACCATAAAATTCCCAGTATAATTTATAGTCAAGAAGACAGACAAATTTATGACAAGATAGAAAATAAGTAAATAATCATGCGTATATGAAATGCAGATGCCGAACCCAACATGCATCCAGATTATAACAAGAATTCCACGCCAGGAATCATCCGAGTAGACTTTAACAGGTAATTGATAAACAAAGCCATCATCACGGCTCATTACAAATAGTAACCACATCACCTGGCATCGTGCCACAGCTGTTTTACTCAATGGCAATGGCATGGGGTCCGCGCCAACCTTATCACTTCTTCAGGACTTATTGTCATTGCCTCAGGGACTTATTGTCACTTCCCTCCGGGACTTATTGTCACTGCCCTCATATATGAAGCGGTTTGTCCCACCTTAAGACTCGTGATGCTTTTGTCAGTGTCAACCCAAATGTCTAAGCTATCGAAATCAGAATGCTAGCGACGAACCCATGGTGCCCAACAATATCCGTAAACCATTTCAAACACCGGGGAGCACCCATGGTGTATAAACCAAATCTGTAACACCAGGGACGCACCCAGGGTGTACAAGGGGATTACATCCCAAAATATTTTTAAAAATGGCAACCAAAGACGCCCTAGATATACAACCAATGCATAACAATCTCAACACAGCCCATCTCAATTACGGTTTGCACAGATGAACTCTAATATGCCAGGATGCAAGTGAAAATGTCAATAATATATGATATGGATGTCAAATATAACCATCTATAGCATGGCATCAACTACCGTGGCAAGATTCATGGTATACCGCGCAAAGCATAAGGTACAATTATGTGAAGCACAAGCTACAATTCACAAGATATGTTTCAACATGATCGCATGGGTTCTAAATCATCCTACATTCACTTAGAAACATTAATCGACTAATTCAATAAACCATCTTACAAAAACTAGGGTCTCATAGTGATAGGTACTCAACATACACTTAACAAATTTTAAGGCAGAAAATCAAGTATTAAATGAAAAGGTGCGACAGGATTTTGGGGCATCTAGACTTGGAGTCAAGTTATGATTTTTATACACCAATTAGATCACAATATTTTCTACAACTCTCATGTTTATCACTAAGGCCAAGTCCTAAGGCAAAGGGGTGAACATTTTATCCTAAGCAAAAATGGTTCAGCACTTTCTCCAGATTTTTACCAAAAACAAGCTTCTGTTGCTCTCAGTTTTGGGTATCAAATGAATTCCAAACGACCCCAATTTTTAGTATGTTCTAGTTCAACAAGTGCCCTACATGTTTCATGTTTATATCTAAGGGTAGTTTCTTGAAACAAGTTAGACTTTTTGGCCATTTTAAAAACTAGATTCTGTTAGCCACCAAAACTCAGCAGAGCTGGTTTTGGACAGAGAATTTAAAACAGTTTTGGGGCATCATCCAGAGGTTTTAAGGTATGATTTTTGGTCAACAAGTACATCAACAAGTTAGCTACAAAGTTCATGTAGACCACTTTTGTAATAGATCACTAAATATAGGGGTTTTGGGCCATATACAAATATGTGACCGAATGTTCCTCGAGGGCTGAAAATCAACAGAGATTTTCAAAGGGGTTTTGACCTATCAAACCTCAATCATTTGTCCTTCATTTTCGTGGGTAGATGAATATGCATGTTGTTTACAACTTTCATGTTTTGACCAAAGTTCGGATCTCATTCTAAACTAGGTTTCTAAGTCAGTAGTGTTGACTGGTCAAAAAATGACACACTTTAGTAACATTACAATATCTTGAGTTCTGGTTATGAAAATGAGTTGAAACCAACTTTAGATTTAAGATAACACAAAAAAATAACTCTGGACACAAACATCGTACTTAGATCAATTTTCTACATGGATTTATGGCATGTTAAAGCTCAGGGCAGAAACATCAAGGTCGTTAAAAATCAAGCCTCTTAGGGTTTGGGTCTTCTATTCATGCCATGTCAATTTTTTGTTCCATTTATTTTCATGCTTGTGTTTCAAACTTCAATATCAAGATTCCAGAATACTTAGAGATCATCAAACTCAAAGATAACACTATACAATAATATCTCGTATCATTCATAAACAAAACAGCCCCTAAATTCCAACTACGATGCCTATTCGGTTTTGATTTTGGTTCTTGATTTTTAAAGTGTTCGAAGGGATGGGTTGAGGGATATTTTGAAGAATTTTAGATATAAGATTGAGAGGTTTTACTTACATGTTTGAGAGATCAAAGGAAGGTGGAGGATTGATTTGGACTTAGCTTTCGAAAATCTTCCCGATTTTCTCCTTTTTCTTCTTTCTTCTTTCTCAACTCATGGAATACATCAAGAACAATTGAAGGTCTGGTCCCTCACTCTCTAGCACGAAATTTTGAAGGGGAGAAGAGGTGTTTGGACTTAGTTTAAATAGGCAAAGGTTAGGGGACAAAGGGGAAACAAAAAGTACACAAATGGTCCCTTTTTTCTTCATTTCATTAAATGTGATTTGAATTTGATTTGAGTTAATTTGATTCTTGGAGGCTAGAATTCAGATTTAGGGAAGCTAGAAGTAGATTGGGTTCAGTTTGGGGGGACAAAATCTGATTCCCCATCAATCAAGGGATTTTTCTTGGTTTGCGTGCCCTATTGTGCAAGAAAATGCATTAAAAGTTAATTTGATGTATTTTTTGGTGTATTTTCCTACTAAAATCTATTATATTAGTATATTATGATAAATATAGTATTTTCATGTATTATCATAGTTTTCATAGTAACTGATTAAATAAATGTAATCTTTTAAGTCAAATTAAGTTATTTTGCTAATATATGATTTTTTGACTTATTTTGTTGTGTATGTAATTCAATAATAATTTGTTTACTTTTGTTCATTTATAACACTATATTATTAGGTATATTACTTGATCAACAAGTTTGGGATCATCATAATGCTTCATTTAATACATTTCTCATCATTTAAAGCAAAAAAGAAGTAAAAAAAATCACTTTTTGGCACATCCCCCATGGTGGTCGGCCACTATGGGGCATTTTTGGCATTTTTGATATTATTTTTTATTTTACTACATAATTGTACTTAAATCCTTGATTTAGAGTATCCATATGTCAAAATTTGAGTTTTTAAGCCTTTTTGCGGTACTAAGGGCAAAACAGTCATTTTACTTTATTTATGAGAATTTTTATTTTTAATTCATTATTTCATGATATTTACTTCATTTATAATGTTAGGAGATTCTCTGAGTGTTAGGATTTTATTGCCTGTATTTTGGATCTTTTTTGAAATTTTCGGGCCGAACTTAGGATTCTCAAGTTGAGTTAGGGTTTTTGAATTAAATTAGGATTTTTTTTTATCTTCTCCGTACTCTATGGCCTCGTGGACTATCCATCACAAATACTAGGGTTTGGACTGGGTCTTTACACGAGTTGTTATCAATTGAATTGTTACCATTAGGGTCTGTACTGGGTCGTTACAAACTACCCCCGTTAAACGAATTTCATCTTCGAAATTTTGCCCCGTACTTCATCGTTTGGAAGGTTAAGAATGATTTACTGACATTGTCCTTTCTCGTTCTCCAAAATTGTGTCCTTGTTTACTTGAGTTGTTCTTTATTGAGGGTGTGGATATGGTCGAGCCCATATATTCAGCACTTAGCGTAAAGGTAGTCTTGTCCTACTTAACACCTTAAACTAATTACTATCAAATGTTCAAGTATCGTAACACATAACCAGCTAGCCCTAAAAAGTTCGTATTTCTGTTATGTTAGTTAGCCTCTTCCCATTAACTATTGCTTTTACTTCTGTTGAGTCCACTTGAATTTCTTCTCTAAATATAACATGACCTAAAAACATCACCCGATCCAACTAAAATTCACACTTACCAAGATTTACATACAACTTGTGCTTTCTCAAAACCTACAAAGAATTTTCAATTGTTTCCTATGTTTCTCTTCACTCCAAGAATATAACCGAATATCGTTTATCAACACAATTACAAATTAATCTAGAAAGCTTCTGAACACCTGATCCATCAGGTCTATAAATACAGTAGGTACAATCGTTAATCCGAAAGGCATCATCACAAATTCATAATGTTCGTAACGAGTCCTAAAGGCAGTTTTGGGTATATCTAACTCTTGTACTTTCAATTTGTGGTACCATGACCCTAGTCTATCACTGAGAATACGTTGACTCCAAAACACAACTTACATCGAGTACGACTTTCACAAGCAATCATATGTCTCTAAACTAGCCCACCACCGAAACTGATTTCAAGCATTCTCTACTTCTGTCTAGAAAGACAGTCACTTTACCGAAAACCAACTTATTACAATATTCAAACGCATGCCGAAGACTATCTCCCGATCGACTAACAACTATTAACTCAGAATCACATCACCACTTTGTATTGAACCATTTTAGCCTTACGACCATCAAGACTAATACCGCCACTTGAACCTAATGAGTCACTAGGGCTAAACATATCACACAGACTAAGTGCTCTATAGGTCTATGCTTATCCATACGAACTCAATCACAACTTCGTCACAACATAATATACATTCACATATCTCCTTCATGTATGTACCATCCACCCTATAATCCTTTAACTGAACAGTATTAATTCCTGATTTCAAAATCTCTTATCATCATCACTCAATCTCTTCACACATTTTCTGCTACACAATCGAACCAAGAACCATTTTTTCTCTTTTAATTACTTTATCTTACCCACATTCTACCAAGAATTATAGTCTTACCAACACTCGATTCATATCCATAAATTCGTATAATCTTACTTAAGTTTCCACTCTTCTCATCCAAACGCTTATTCCTCCCATGTACTCACATTAAGTTGCTACACAACTTTACTAAAAACAACAAAATTATATCACCCTTCAACTTCTCATACATAGAGATCACACGCTCCCGCAAGAAAATTCCTTCTTTATACCAGCAACATCTACTCACCAATCTAAACAAGCTTGCTCTAACGGGTCACATCACAAAAGGTTTTCGAAAGCAACTTTCTTGCGACTCACATCGATACCATAACGGAAATCGAATACCACTCCATAAGAGTTACACAGTCTAGATGCCAAACGAATACAAACCGATACTTTACAAATCTACTATGTGAATAACCTAGTCTATCTACAATGCACACTCCACCCTTCAAACAATCTTCAGCGTCAAAGTGACTCACTGTTTTCACAAACTCCTTGGCACTCGAATTCTAGAATTGCGTAACTAAAGAGTTACCGGTCTTTGAGGCGATCTTGTTAATCTTGATGATGAAGTCTGTAATCATATGCTTCCATTTTCTCTCTAGTCTTTTTAAAGGTTGCTTTGTTTCTCTTAGCCTCTACCGTATGTTCTTGACATGTTAGAACATTGGGTTTGAATATCTTTTCCAATAACTGTATTGTTTTGTCAGGCGGTTGGTCATTCTAGGGTAAAACGAACGTGATATAAGATATGATTATAGTAACTACCTAGTCATGTGATCCATTGTGACTTGGTGGTTAATTCTTCATCAAGCTCCAAACGTTCATTGTTGTGATCAAGATTCTTCGTTCTTTCACAGTGATGGCAATAATTCAGACTCTAACAGTTCGGTGGAAGGGCTGGCATGGCTATCGATGTATATAAATGTACTTCTTTTGCTAGCGTACTAAAGTTATCATGAGTTCGAGGCTATTTCTCATTTTTACTACCGGTATGAATCTTTTCTTTTCGATTTATCAGATGGGTGGGTCAACTATGAACTAGTCTGGGAAATTTTGAATTGTGCCATATGGTGGTGTTGCGAAACATTTGATATGAAGCTGTTGTTTCTAACTTTAGAATGCTGATGGTAAAGTCTTATTTGTCGGGACCTTTAAAAAGCTATATTTAATTGTAACTGATGATCGTTGTTACTCATAGATTTATGGAACAAAGTTTTGAAGGTCGACAGTTAAAACATGTGCGGGGTTAGAACATCTTAGGGTGGAATCCAGGTGGTTCAAGGATAGGTTAGAAGAGGTTAAACGGTCACGGTTAAGGCAATTACTGTTGACACAAATTGAGTGGTCATTTGGAGTTCAATTGTAGGTTAAACAAGAGGAGGATAGTGAACAATACTTTAAACAATTATCCCTGAAACTAATCCAATACAATCAGATTCTGATAAAAGAGATGTTAAGCAAAAGGGGCCACCAAACTAGATATTTGCCCTGATGTTACGTCGGCCTAACGTACTACAATTCAAGCATCCAAGTCCGCTTCCCAGGTTGGGATTTCAAGAGTAAACAAAAAAAATACGAAATCACTACACGAAGGTGTTGTATCAAGATCGAGAGAATTATATGAGGGTAAAAGACTTTACCAATGCCGAACATTCGAAACCGATGTTAGTTGGAAGGAGGGCATGCAAAGGGGTTTAATCGAGTAGAGAGTTGCCATAAAGGCTTAAGAAGGGAACTCAGAAGGATAGAGTTGTGGGGTTCTAACGGTGGCTTTCGTAAAACTTAGGCTAGTCCGGGTGTTTTATCATCTAAGAGTTCGTTAGCTTGCCGGTGGTTCAGTTGTCTATCAGCCATCCTAGGAGATTGTTGAGATTTGGGGCTTGTATCAATTCTGGATTGTTTTCATGATTTGGGATTATAAGATAGCATGTGAAGAATTTAACAACAAACATTTGCATTACATTCTAATCACATAACCGGTGTACAAGTTTTTAGAAGTTCACAGAACACACGTGCAACATCCAACGAAGGAAAAGATACAACGCCCAATGTGCTAAAGCCTAGACAAACAGATGCGGATAGAAATAATGGATAACTGAGTCACGCTCCCACGTTGCCTGATAGATACCGTAGTAGCGCCACTGTACTTTCACATGCCAAAAGCCCTCCGGCCCCATATGAGTCCTGTTGATTATGGTAACTGGTATCTTCTGGTACGTTTTTAGATTGTTGAAGTCGATTGCTGGGTTGCGCGGGTTGATAATTCCCCTCCAATCCCTTAGTTTCTGTGTCTGCTTCCATTTTGCATCCATTATATCTCCTAACGGCTTTTTGAATCCTGGCGGTATTTTCAAACGGTAAGTGGTTTCATCGCACCTCACCAATACCCTTAGCAGACCCATGTACCTCAAAAAAGACTCGGGCTTTTTCTACTTCCACGACCTTTCAGGAAATACTCTCGCATACACTCGTCCTCCGATACGATAATCCTTGCAATAATCCTGACAGCTTCAGTAGATTATCGCGTCCGTTACTTCATCATCATCTGGCTCTGGTGGCAGCGCCTCTAGTGGATCATAAAAGAAGGCGATGGATCATTCCTCATTCTCGTCATTGTCCTCAAGTCCTTCCTCACTGTCTGCTCCGAAGCCCACCATGTCTCCTACTACATTGGGTTCTTCATTTTCCCCTACTTCGTCGACCTCTTCTTCTCCCTGAGCTGGCCATTCGTCCAGAAACATCCATGCTAACGAAAACACATCTACCTGGTCTTGCTCTTCGGTGGGTTCTTCCTTAGGTTCTGAGTCCTCTGGTTCCGATGCTGCCCCTGGTTACCCAGCAGGTTCTACGTCGGACGCCATCCTAAAAGAAAGGGGAACTTAAGGTAAGGGTTTTGAATTGTTAAAATTATAGGTGTTAAGTTAATAATATAGACATTCTACAGAGAATCTACGCTACAGAACTCGTGGTCTCTCATAACCCAACGCTTGAAAGTTCACTAAACCTAAGCACTAATACTAATTGTGACGCCCCGTCCTCCCGGCACGTTGGGACATACATAAATATAAATAAAGGGATATTCTAGCCATTCACTCATATTCACATATGTTAGTTATTACATCATAAAGGAGTTCTGAACCATTCAAAAGTACTTAATTATTACAGTTTCGCTGAGAAATTTCAAAAATTACACTAAGCACAAGAAAAACTGAATATAAGTAAAAAAGTAGAAGTCTCGATTCCTCAGAATGCATCTGCGGGATCCACATGCTCTTGGAACTCACCATGTTCTTCCAACTCTTCTTCTCCCTTTGGGACGACTTCCTCCAAAAACTCCTCCCTTACCTGTGGCACGAATGCCATGAGCCAAGGCCTAGAAGCAAAACACTCTAACCTTCTAACTAATCTCATGGCACAATAATCTCTGCAACACATATCATAACATACCCAGTATAATTTATAGTCAAGAAGACAGAAAAATTTATGACAAGATAGAAAACAAGTAAATAATCATGCGTATATGAAATGCAGATGCCGAACCCAACATGCATCCAGATTATAACAAGAATTCCACGCCGGGAATCACCCGAGTAGACTTTAACAGGTAATTGATAACCAAAGCCATCATCACGGCTCATTGCAAATAGTAACCACATCGCCTGGCATCGTGCCACAGCTGTTTTACTCAATGGCAACGGTGTGGGGTCCGCACCATATTCCAGGCCAACCTTATCACATCTTCAGGACTTATTGTCATTGCCTCAGGGACTTATTGTCACTTCCCTCAGGGATTTATTGTCACTGCCCTCATATATCAAGCGGTTTGTCCCACCTTAAGACTCGTGATGCCTTTGCCGTTGTCAACCAAAAAGTCTAAGCTATCGAAATCAGAATGCTAGCGACGAACCCATGGTGCCCAATAATATCCGTAAACCATTTTAAACACCGGGGATCACCCATGGTGTATAAACCAATTCTGTAACACCGGGGATGAACCCAGGGTGTACAAGGGGATTACATCCCAAAATATTTTCAAAAATGGCAACCAAAGACGCCCTAGATATACAGCCAATGCATAGCAATCTCAGCACAGCCCATCTCAACAACGGTTTGCACAGATAAACTCTAATATGCCAGGATGCAAGTGATAATGTCAATAATGTATGATATAGATGTCAAATATAACCATCTACAGCATGGCATCAACTATCGTGGCAAGATTCATGGTATACCGCGCAAAGCATAAGGTACAATTATGTGAAGCACAAGTTACAATTCACAAGATATGATTCAACATGATCGCATGGGTTCTAAATCATCCTACATTCACTTAGAAACATTAATCGACTAATTCAATAAACCATCTTACAAAAACTAGGGTCTCATAGTGATAGGTACTCAACATACACTTAACAAATTTTAAGGCAAAAAATCAAGTATTAAATGAAAAGGGGCAACATGATTTTGGAGCATCTAGACTTGGAATCAAGTTATGATTTTTATACACCAATTAGATCAAAAATGTTTCTACAACTCTCATGTTTATCACTGAGGCCAAGTCCTCAGGCAATGGGGTGAACATATTATCCTAAGCAAAAATGGTTCAGCACTTTCTTCAGATTTTTACCAAAAACTAGCTTCTGTTTCTCTCTGTTTTCGGGTATCAAATGAAATCCAAACGAGCCCATTTTTTTGTATGTTCTATTTTAACAAGTCCCCTACAAGTTTCATGTTTAGAGCTAAGGGTAGTCGTTTGAAACAAGTTAGACTTTTTCGCCATTTCAAAAAGTAGGTTCTGTCAGCCACCAAAACTCAGCAGAGCTGGTTTTTGATAGAGGATTTAAAACGGTTTTACGATATCATCCCAAGGATTTAAGGTCTGATTTTTGGGTAAAAAATACATCAATATGTTAGCTACAAAGTTCATGTGGAACACTTTTGTAATAGATCACTAAAAATAGGGGTTTTGGGCCATATAAAAATATGTGAAAGAATGTTCCTCGAGGGCTGAAAATCAGCAGATATTTCAAAGGGGTTTTGACCTATCAAACCTCAATCATTTGTCCTCATTTTTGGTGGGTACATGGATATACATGTTATCTACAACTTTCATGTTTTGACCAAAGTTTTTCGCTTATTATAAACTAGGGTTTCCAAGTCAGTAGTGTTGATTGGTCAGAAAAATGACACACTTTGGTAACATTGCAATATCTTGAGTTCATGTTATGGAAATGAGTTAAAACAAACTTTGGATGAAAGATAACACGAAAATATAACTTTGGACACAAAAATAATACTTAGACCAATTTTCTACATTGATTTATGGCAGTTCAAATCTAAGGACAGAAACATCAAGGTCGTTAAAAATCAAGCCTCTAACGGTTTGGGTCTTCTACTAATGCCGTGTCAAGTTTTTGTTCCATTTCTTTGCATGATTATGTTTTAAACATCAATATCAAGACTCCATCACACTTAGAGATCATCAAACTCAAAGATAACATTATACAATAACATCTCATATCATTCATAAACAAAACAGCCCCTAAATTCCAACTACGACGCCTATTCGGTTTTGATTTGGTTCTTGATTTTTAAAGTGTTCAAAGGGATAGGTTGAGGGATATTTTGCTGGAAATTAGATACAAGATTTAGAGGTTTTACTTACATGTTTGAGAGTTCAAATGATGGTGGAGGATTGATTTGGACTTAGCTTTCGAAAATCTTCCTGGTTTCCTCCTTTTACTTCTTTTTTCTTCCTCAACCCATGGAATACTTTAAGAACAATTGAAGGTCTGGTCCCTCACTCTCTAGTATGAAATTTTGAAGGGGAGAAGAGGTGTTTGGGCTTAGTTTAAATAGGCAATGGCTAGGGGTCAAAGGGGAGACTAATAGTACACAAAGGATCCCTTTTTTCTTCATTTCATTAAATTTGATTTCAATTTGATTTGAGTTGATTTGAATCTTGGAGGCTAGAATTCAAATTTGGGGAAGCTAGAGGTAGCTATGGTTCAGTTTTGGGGGACAAAATCAGATCCCCCATCAATCAAGGGATTTTTCTTGGTTTGTGTGCTCCTATTGTGCAAGAAAATGCATTAAAAGTTCATTTAATGTATTTTTTTGGTGTATTTTTCTACTGAAACCTATTATATTAATATGTTTATGATAAATATAGTATTTCTATGTATTATCATAGTTTTTATTGCAATTGTTTAAATAAATATAGTTTTTTAAGTCAAATTAAGTTATTTTGACAATATATGATTTTTTGACTTATTTTGTTGTGTACGTAATGCTTCATTAAATACATTTCGCATCATTTAAAACTAAAAAGAAGTAAAAAAATAACTTTTTGGCACATCCCCCAAGGAGGTCGGCCACTAAGGGGCTTTTTTGGCATTTTTGATGTTATTTTGTCTTTTACTACATAATTATACTTAAATCCTTGATTTAGAGTATTCATATATCAAAATTTGAGTTTTTAAGGTTTTTTGTTGTACTAAAGGAAAAACGGTCATTTTACTTTATTTATGAGGATTTTGATTTTTTAATTCATTATTTCATGATATTTATTTCATTTAGAATGTTAGGAGATTCTCCGGGTGTTAGAGTTTTATTGCCTGCGTTTTGGATCTTTTTTGGTGTTTTCGGGCCGAAGTTAGGGTTCTCAAGTTGAGTTACGGTTTTTGAGTTGAGTTAGGATTTTTTTTATCTTCTCCGTACTCTATGGTTTCGTGGACAATCCGTCACAAATATTAGGGTTTGGGCTGGGTCTTTACATGGGTTGTTATCAACCGGGTTGTTACCATTAGGGTCTGTACCGGCTCGTTACAATTATAAGTATAAATATACTAAAATCTTAAAAATATAAGTATAAGTCTTCAAAATTAAAAATCATATTTCTAAAAACATGTTTTAAATTTTAATTTATTTACACTTACAGGAGCAAAATGAGAACAGCTGAATATGGTTGGTTTGTTAACAATAAACTAGGTAATTTTATTATTAGACGTTTTAACGACAGAATTAATTTTTGTCTCCTAGGGAAAAAAGAAGGCAGGAACTTAAAAATGCTTCCCGCTTATTTTATTTTATGTCATTAGCGACGAAACTATGGCGTCGTAGAAAACATAATGCAATTTGTGACGAAAATGTATTTTTCTCGCCAAAAGCCTTTTATTTAGAGACGAAATAAAATTATTAGCAACGAACATATTAGCCTCGGTGAAAACGTAACACAAGTGGCGACGAAAAAGTATTTTTCTCTCCAAAACTTTTCTATTTAGTGACGAAATAGGAATTTCCTCGCCTTTAACTTACCTCTAACGGTGAAATATATTTTTGTTGCTAGATTTCATCGCCAAATACCCATATTCTTGTAGTGTAACCTTTTTGGGATATCACAATCCACAAAAATAACACGATCCCAAATGGGTCAAAGAATGTAACTTGAAGATGAAGTCAAAACATTTGAAGAACACTTCTGAAGGTTTATTTTATGTAAAAGAATAGCCCCAAAAACTAAGACCACGGTCTCCAAGAGCCAAGCGTTAAAACAAAAAAATAAAATTATCCAAAATTTGCCTAGACCGCTCGAGCAGTCATTGAAAGGACATTGGTTTTCGAACAAAACACAAAATAGAATGTTTGCAGAGACTGCCCGATAGACTACTCGAGCAGTCTGTTGAGCGTTTTAGCTCTGGACCCTTTTTTAAAACACCACTTTTGTTAATCCAACACTTGAACTTTTGAAAGCTTTCAAGGCATAACCAAGCCCACAAAAACATTCTAAAACGTGGCTCGAAATCTTCCCTTGAGGCATAAACTGTTGGAGCGGAAAAAATTTTGAACCGATGTCATGACCCTAAAAAATGACGTATGCGTTTTTCATGAAAAATGATAACTATATGAATCTTAATAGTATTATACCTTTATGAAATTTGTCAAAAAATTTTAAGAAATCCTGAATATGTTGAAGATGACCTTACAATGTTCTCACGTATGTCCCGAACGCACTACGATGATCACGGTGTGTGGGTACCGATATCGATCGAAGAATCCTCCCTCTCTTGGTTTCTTCTCACACACTTCTCTCCAAGAATGCAAAATTAATTGCCAAAAAGAGAGAGGGGGCGGCCGCTATGGTGTGGGGATTAGGGTTTTTTGGGTTTTATATAAAGCCTCCTTTTGATATAATATTCCATATATCAAAGATTATGTTAAGTATATATATCCTCTTTCCTAAAATTAAGTAAGAGATATATATCTTTCATAAAATCAAATTTCCACCCCCTTATTAGGGCCGGCCACCTAGGGAGTAATCCCTAGGTGTGCCAAAAACCAAAATCGCTCCTCATTATTTAATTTAATCCCTGAATGTCCCCGGCGGTAAAATCGGCATTGTAATTAAATTAAATAATAGCCGAAACTAAAAAGAAAAATATATGTGCATGTAGTGGGCTACATGAGGGATCATGAGAAAGTATACGACTCGGGCTAACCGTATGAGAAATCCAGATATCCCTAACTCTGTCCCCGAGCTAGATCCATTCTCGCACGAATCAGAACTTATTCCACTAAAGGTCCTAACTGAACTCCCGGCCCTAACTCAAATTATGTCTTGAGTTTCAAATTATCAAATGCACTGAATTCTCCCCACGTTTAAGATATGGATTCCCGATAAATAAATTAGGTTACTGACAACCTG
>JAULJZ010023557.1:0-63784 GCA_032270985.1 Heliamphora pulchella | reverse complement strand
TCAACCGTTACAATTTTCGTTCAATTTAACGGAAACCACCATCTCATCCCAAAACCGTCCTCATAACCACCGTCTTCCCCAAAACCACCAGCCCTCCCTCCCCCTAACCCACCACCACCACCCCCGGGTTGATATAGGGATGAACCACATGGATGAAGTTGCAAAAGTTTCCTCCAAAGGCTTCAATCAAATGCACCGCAGGGATTTCTCATACTCTGTAAACAATAATCAAATATGCTTTGCAATGGCAGCATTGTACCACAGCTCCATGCGTTTGAAACTTAGATCCCCCTCAGCCTTTGGAAGACAATTATCAGCTCACGCAACGTTGGCTCCAAACTTATTTAGCTCAACCCACTCCAGAGGAAAGCTCTAAGTGTACTCTCCACTTCCTTTAACTCTCTTAGGAAGAATAAATAAAGAAGACCAGAAAACTTGCATCAAGAGCAAGATGGATTTTATAAGCTGAGCTCTACCTGTGTATGACAGAACCTTGTTAATTCAATTCTTGAATTTAATTGTGATTCTATCGATCAGTGGCTTGCAATTAGAGTACTGGAGCTTCAAAGTGATTAAAGGGATACCCAGGTACCCTACAGGAAGCTACCCCTCCTTAAAGTTAAATACCTCAGTAATTCTGCTCTTTAGTTCTGGTTAAACCCTGAGAAAAAAATCTGACCTTTCCCTTGTCTAGGAGAAAGACCAGACAAATCTTGAGACGCTTCCAGAAACTGCTTCATCATTTTGATAGATTGAAGATCAGCCTGACAAAAGACCGTTAGGTCGTTAGCAAAACGGAGGTTAATCAACTTGTTTTTCTTATATCTCCAGTGGAACTGGAAATTAGGTTCTCGTCTTTTCTTTAAAGCTGGAGAAAGGACCTCCATAACAATAACAAACCGACATGGAGATAGTGGACCTCCTTGTCTCAGCCACTTTTCACCTCTGAAAACGCCCTTTAACTCTCCATTAATGCACATTGAGTAGGTAGGAGTTGTGATGCAAGCCTCAGTCCACTTAATCATTCTCTCTGGGAAGCCCATACATCTGATAATTTCAAGAAGATAATCCCATCAAATGTTGTCATAAACTTTCATAATATCGACCTTCATTGGACATCTCAGAACAATTGAGGACTTAACGGTATCCTCTTAGAAGCTCTTGAGAGAGGAAGATATTGTCAATGATCGTTCAACCCTGAACGGAAGCTGATTGAGCACTATCCACAAGTGATGGGAGGACCTTCACTCTATTAGCTATGATCTTCGAAATGCATTTGTAAACTGTATAGCAACAAGCTATTGGTCTATCCTCAGTGACTATTGGAGGGTTTGGGACTTTTGGAATCAAAGCAATCAAAGTGGTGTTAAGCTCTTTAAGCATATAACAAGTATGAAAGAGGCTTTCAACAGCCACAATAATGTCTGTGCCCACTAGTGATCAAGCATCTCCAAAAAAGTCAGCTTTCCAAATCATCTGGCCCAGGAACCTTGTTAGGTTTGAGAGACCAAAACACTTATTTGATTTTTTTCTTAGAGACATCAGCACACAATTGCACCTGTTGTTCCACCAATAACCTATTGGAAATCAAGTTATTAATTCAAGCAGTATCCACACATCGTTTGGGATGATGAGAACCTAACCATTTATGATAAAAATCCACAATCTCACCCTTAATCTCTTTGCTGCTTGTGAGTCTATCACCAGGAGCATCTACAAGCACATTTATCCTAGACCTGCTTCTCAACTGATTAATTGATTTAAAGAAGAAACTACTATTTTGATCACCCAATTCCAGCCATTGAACTCAAGACTTCTATTTCCAGAAACTTTCCTCAGCTCTGCACAGTTACAACATATTTTAGATAGGCCTCCCTCTCCTGAATGTAATTGAAAAGATGGTATTTTAAATTTCTTGATTTTTTTTCTTGGTTTTTTTTTATAATATTTTAACACTCCTATTGGTTCCAACAATTTCCTCATTTACATGTACTATTACTTTTATTATTTTTTATTTATCAAATGATATGCAGTGTAAATAAGCACGCCAGTGAAATAGTTGATGAACTAGAAGGCTCCGCTTAAAGCCTGCGCAAAGCAGTCGAGGGCCTGGCCACTTGAGCCACACCTTTGAGTGGTCGAGCGCCTGAAGGGCAGCTTGTGCGCTCCTTTGAGCGCTCGCTTCCTGTTCCAGAACACGGTGCTCTGTTTTTCAATCCAACGGTTAGGTCTTCTATGTCAATTAATCAATCGGTGTCAGGTGAGAAACAAATTATGGTAATTGTTCTTGAGTGAGATACCAACTGATGTGTATGTTCTTCGAATTCCTAAATAAATTAGAATTTTATGCCAAAAGTAAAAATTCTTGCCTTCCAGAGAATGATTATTGTTCATCCTAATGAATTTCTTTCAAAACATTGATTGTTGTAGCTTACAAATAGAAAGCAACACAGTAGAAGAAAATTGTGAAGAGGAAGAGAAGGAGAAGAACCCGTACAAAGGGAGGGTGAACACTGAACAGAGAGAAAGGCTGTGCTTTCTTCTAAGTGCTCGACCTAATTTACAGACCATGCATCACTTGCAAATAAGTTGGCGCTGGCAAATGCTAGCGTAAGAAATGTCCAGCATTGCATACAACGTATCTGGCCTAGAGATATTTACAAGTTATAAAATTACCACATGATTCTAGAAACCCTAACATATGAGTCCTTATGAATTATTATACTACAACCCTCATTTTATGATTCCAAAAAATTTAAATCCTTGGGTAATCGAAATTAATATGCAAAATATCTATAAAGGTTTGGGGTCTTACATGCCTAGATAAATACATATCTTAGCATCCTTATATTGATTTTTCTAAAAATTGCTGTGTATCATGCCTGTATACATGTAATATGTGATTGTGCAGTTGACATCCTTATCTTGGCTTCTTAAGTCTTTACCATGTCATATGTGTTTGCTTAGATAAATACATATCTTAACATCCTTACCTTGATTTCTTAGGTCTTTATCATGTACTGTTCAGCACATTTTTTTCCTGTGACTGGAAAGTTTTTAATTTTGATATATCCCTTGATGTTGCTTTGCGAAGCCATTTGCAGTATATTTTTATTTTAAGTAGATCTCTAGGACTCCTTCACTAATATGTGATTGTGCAATTGACATCCAAATTTTAGGGTTTACAATCCAGTCGGAACCATTCCAATGGGGTAAAAGCGCAATTGAATGAGGTAAGATTATTTCAGTGGTTTTCAGTAGAAAATATTTTTTCCAATCTTCGTTCCATCATGGATGCATTTCTGGAGCCATCTGTTTCCTTAAAGGTTGCTGTTGGTGGATCCTCAAAAGATGCTGCCTCTCCAAACAAATCAGATGTACCAGCAGTGGAAGCCAGGGGTGCTAAACCATCAAGCAAGCTTTCTCCTCAAGCTTTGGCTTCAGAGGAATCAATATCAGAGTTTATTACTCAAGTTGCCAGTCTTGTCAAGTATGTAACCTCAATCTTTAAGGTCTTTTTATGGTGTCTTTTTCACAGATTCTCAAACAAAGGAGAATCCCCCCCCCCCACACCCCCCCGCGCGCGCGCATCTTGCAGGCTTGTTGATTCCAGGGATATTGTGGAGTTGCAGTTAAAACAACTCGATTGTGAGCTCTTAATCCGTAAAAAGGAGGCTTTGCCTCATCCAGCATCTTCTGCTCCTGTTGTAATGATGCATTCACCCCCTCCGCCAGCTGCGGTCCCACCAGCTTTCCAAGTGCTCCCACCTGCGACTGCCCTTGCTCCTTCTGCATCTGCACCTTCAACCCCAACTTCATCACCTTCTACATCTGCTGCCAAGTCAGCTAAGTCATCCCTTCCACCTCTTAAATGCCCCATGACAGGGACATTCTACCGAAGTCCAGCACCTGGTGAACCAGCATTTGTGAAGGTGATTCTTCTCTAATTAGTAATTTGGAGGAATTTGAATAATGATAGTTTAATGATTTTCCAACATGGTGCAGCAGCTTCTTTCTTTTTCCATATTTCTTTCTCCTTTATGGTTTGGCTTACACAAGTGGCTTTTTTCCTAGGTTGGGGACAAGGTACAGAAGGGACAGGTTTTGTGCATCATCGAGGCCATGAAATTAATGAATGAAATAGAAGTAAGGCTTATTCTCTTCTTTGCCTCCTAAATTCTTCAAGATACTACTGTTAGAACTTTACTTATTTCAAACCGTACTGTCCTTGAATCAAGTAAGAGTTGTCGTCATCATCATTTCCTGACTTATGGTAATTAACAACTACTTTCTTTAATTGCTCGTGCATTCTAAATATTTTTCCATCACGAAACCAACAAATAAACATCTTTTGTTGCTGAATTAATTAGGTTGCATGGACACTTAATAACATGTAACTAACTTTTTGGTCAAGACATTTGTGTGTATTACCAAGAGATGTGGCTGATTACACCTACTATTGGGCGTCACTCTATGGGTGTGTTTGGATGATGGCAATCATGAAGGAAGGGGAGTGGGGGTGGGTGGGTGGGTGGGTGGGGATAGGAATGTGAGTGCTAGGAATCAAATACCTAGTAATCTAATACTTGGAGTAATCATATTTAAACGTTTGGATTAATTCACTAATCTTATCTAGCAATTTTTTATTTTAGCAATTTATTAGATTTCGTCGTTTTTTCCCTCTTTAATTGACCTTGGAATTCAAGATCACCATGCAAGAGGGTGGGGATCAGATTCTTAGTGTGTTTGAATGTGATTTGTGGTTGGATAAATAATCAGAAATTATTTTCCATTCCTGCGCATTCCTCATGAAGGACTTGGGGAGATCAAGAATCGAATTCCAATTCCCAAGATTCTTACCATCCAAATATAGCCCAAAGGAATATTTACTAGAGGATAGGAATGAATTCCTGTCCCAACGGAAGAGTTTCAGTAATTGTTTCAACTTAATCTTTAAGTAAATGGTGATGCTTATTTAATACCCATTTATATCAAGTTTGTTTCGTAAAACCACTTAAAAGTGTGAGGAATTGAGAGCTTAGGGCTAGAGGAAAGAGAGAAGAGGAGAAAGAGAGAAATAGAAGGAATTGGCACTATGTTTTCAGGAAGTGTTACCTCCTTTTGCCCCCCATTTATTGATATTAAATTGCATCATGACATAATTACAATAGTACCTTAAAGATGTAAAATAAAGGAAAACAAAATACTCAAACAAGCTTTCTCAAGCTGGAGGATAGCGATCAAACATGCCATCTTAAAAGACAAGTGTTGGACTCGCGAGTAAGCTAAGGACTTCATAAAGATATCTCTTAATAGATCTTTTAAACGAATATAAAGAGTGACAATATGCGTTTGCATCAACAAATCTAGAATGACATGGCAATTAATCTTGATATCTCTATGGTTATAGGTAATGTTAGGATTAGTACTATGACAAGATCAGTTTCCTAAATAGACAGCGATAGCGATCGACATTAGGAAAGATATCTCCATGATCAGCAGCAAGCTTAATCATATCATTCATAGTAGTATCAACATGACAAAGCACCATGAAAATCAGTTTCGAATAAGAAATCGAGAATATTCTTACGTTGAGATATGGCCCATAGGGAAATACCCTGAAAAGAGCGAGCAACCTTAATTCCAATAAAGTAATAACACCTACGCTATTGGCATGAGGTGACCCAAATGCTGCTTTAAGTCAACAATACTAGCATAATCCTCACTAAAAATAATAATTGCATCAATATAGAAAATTAGCACAATAGTACCACCAAAAGAGTGACGGAAAAAAAAAAGCAACAGAATCAATTCCGAAAAGTGTAGGCAAGAATAACAGAGCTAAAATGATCAAAATCGGCACTAGGAGATTTCTTTAGGCCATGCAGAATCATACACAAGCAACAAATAAGGTTAAATGCTTGTAACCGAACACAACAGAGCCACGGGTGAGCCATATATACTTCCTACTGAAGATCACCTTGAAGGAAGACATTTTTTTATATCAAGTTGATATAATGATCAAGAATGACTAACTGTAATGGAGAGAATAATCGGAAAGGAATTAAGGTGAGCCATAAGCAAAACGGCCTCCAAATAGTCAACACTATATGTCTTTGGGGCCTAATTGGTAAGCAATTTTTTTTTTGGCTAAAAATGGAAAAAAGCTAATAGAGCTTGTTTGGCAAAAAAGTAAAAAAGACAAAAAGTCAAATAAAAACACTAATGCCTAGAATAATCTATTCAAATTCTCATCACATTCTAAAAGACAATAATACCCCTACTTAATATATTATTTGCTACCAATGTCAACTATATATGGTTGTTATTGTCAACTATATAAAATGGTAATACTGTCTAATTTGAATAAAAAATAAAATAGCTAACTTTTTATCCAATCAACCAATTTCAAAAAAGTTAAATTAAAAGCTAATTTACCAAATAACCTACTTTGAACTCAATTTAACCTTTTGGCTAAAAAAACACACCAAAAAAAAAAACAAAAAAACAAACAAAAAAACTAGCTTTTAAGGTACTTACCAATCAGGCCCTCAGTATAGAAACAGCAGACACGTGCAAGGAAAAGGAATGACGGCAAAAAGATGATCGTAGGAAATATACTGAATGATTGGATGCTGAGTACAAGTAGTCAAGTACATTTACCTTGGCATAATACCTATAGATAAGTTATCATCTAAAACCTTCAACATGGAAGATGAAGGTGACCGGCCAAAAGAAACAACATGCCTATCTCGAGATTGTTGACACACCAGCAAAGGACGGGTAGATGGCATTTGCATTGGGAGAGTGAGAGGCGGTGATAAAGTGGGAGAAGCAGGTGACCCCTCAGCCCTTCCAACAGATAAGATGAGAGGATAACTCCTTACCTGTTGAAGTGAATGAGGTAGACTGAAGAAATACAACTTTAGCATTGATAAAATATCGATGAGATTCAAGATAATAATATTGATAGCCCTTTTGAGTTCAAGAGTACACAAGAAAAACACATTTATGGGCCCAAGGAGATAGCTTATCAAGATTGAGATCTAGTACATGAACTAAAGCGACACAACTGAGAATGAGGGAAATGGGGTAGAATCACGATAGAATATGAAAAATGGAGACTTCTTATTGAGAATGGCAGGGTTAATAAGATGAACGCAGTAAGAGCGTCATTGCTCTAAAACTGTTTTCAGTGTTTTGGTATCTTCGTTTGAAATAGCAAGGTATGGGTAACATCTAATAGGATTCAACAGATGTAATCTAAAGTATTGATCGAAAGACTTTAGTACATTTGGCAAACTGTGTAAGAATGCCTGGTGGGGCGGGTTGGGAGTTGAACCTGCAATAACAAAGCCCAGCCACTTGGGCTACAGGGCTGATTTGCTTTCATAGCTGGTGATTTTTTCCCCCTTTTGAACTTGCTAGGTTGCTTTTTCTAGTTGTTTATTTTATTGCAAGTTTGCTATGTCTTTTGTCCTTTCATTTCCTTATTTTAATTTCAGCATTGGCTTTTCTTCCAACCCTGCACCCCCTAACAAAACAGGAGAAAAAAAAAGACCCATTTTAATATCCTGTTATCCTAATTTAGGTTTACATTTCCTGGGGAAAATAGTAGCTTTGTGAGACAATAGCACCGAGAGAATTCTTACATAAGATAGCTTCATGAAAAAGTAACCATTTCCACATGATTCTTACGGGTGAAGGTACTGGTATGATGTAGCAATACCTGAAAAATAGGGTACAGGTGCACTAAAAATAAATTAATGATTTAGTAGATTAAGAATCCAACCTCAAATCACATTCTACTAACAAAAGTCTGGTATAAACCAGAGTTATATATTGTTACATAAAAGAATCTTGTGAAGCTAACGTCATCCTTGTGTGGAAGTACCATTCTTGGTGGAGTACGGCTAAGGGGTATGGTGAAGGCTAAGGAAAAATGTGGGTACATAACTACATATTTTGCATACCCGGTACGCATGCACCAGAAATAAAAATGCAACAGTATCTTGAGTAATCTTTGGGTAGGCAATATATGCACCAATTGTAGCCATCCAACCCTTCAATATAACCTAAACTTCCAAGTGATTTCATGGTCATGGAAGAGCATCTCATTTTTGGAATTTTCATTTAGTGTTCAAGATCACCTAGATGGAAAAATATTCTCCTTTTCAGCTTTTTAACTTTATCATTTGATAAGATACTACAGCTAAAGCGAATGACTTTTTTATGCTACGAAATTGGAATTAAATAGCTGCGTTTTGTGGGTAGACTACCAAAGCAAGGGTACGAGGCTCATATCGCCATCCCAAGTTGGGAATAGGACCTAGGGATCCACTCGGAATTTACTAGGAGTATAAGTGGATTAGAGGTTAGAGTTGGATCATCAAAGTGGATTGGAGGTTAGAGCCGGGATTACTAGGAGTATAAGTGAATTGGAGCTGAACCACCCTTGTGAGGTTGACTCCACCTTCATCGCCCTAGGGCAGAAGGGGATTTAACCATTCTGACATCTTGAAGTGCGTATTATGGGGACATTTACATATTGCAACTACTCGATGATACAACCACCAAGGTTGTCATGGAGCATAGATCAAACCTCGGAGAAGCCGAACTAAGGGAGACAAACCACGTGGTACATGCAAGCTGTCTCTCTCTACCGGCTTAGCCTATACCATTGCCTTATGGTCCCCGCCTTTCCCTAAGGTCGCCCCTCAATTCCTTTCACATCCCGTGACTCCTGAGCTCAGTCGAGTGCTTGTATTCTCCCAGATATCCAACAGCCCATACATTATCAACATTCGACATTACACTTCGTTAGGGAGAGAGTGCTCACTTGTTATGGCAAAAGGATGTATAACCCAAGGAAGCAACCCTCCTACCAACCTCATGAGGCAAGACACTACAGAAACCTCATAACCACATTAAACCTCAGAAGTACTAGAAGAGCCCAATGTCCAAACAACCATTCATGACCAACTTTGTCTAGTCTCGGTCTCTTAGAATTGTGCGACAAACTCATCAATTGCTCGTGGAGACCCTCCTATCAATGTAAAGCCATTTTGTTTCGCCCTTGGCAGGTACCACCACTTCAAATGATTTAGAAGAAGATTCCAGCCGACCGGATGTTTCACAATGTTGCTGCCAATGGTGTATCGATTTCAAGGAACCCTACAACAATGAACGGTGCGGGAACAACACTTGTGAGCTAGAACAAATACCACTTCTCAAGGGGTTCTTTAGGGGTTGCATAACTCTAATTCCTGTCAATGCTGCAGAATCCTAACTCACATTGGATATGGTCGAGCAAACGGTTCGTGTTGTATACAGTAGGAACGGTCGCCTCTACCCAACGTACCAAACCTTGACCTCCACTTGCCAAACCCATTGGAAGTATTGATAAAACCCTATCTTGAGGGGTGCGTGGTTTCCAAGTCCAAATGTTTTGATGGAAAAAGAGAGATGAATGAGAGTACGTATCATGCTTCTTGGAAACATTGGGAGCCTTCAACAGAGATTACACCTCAACAATCAGGCGCTGGAAATGTTCAATTTGGTGAGAAAACTCTATTTTCTCATCCGCGGCTATCAAATTCGTCGGTGATTCAAGTGCTTCCAATGCTCGCCTCAAAGGAACCTCCAACATCTGGATTTAGAGAGCCATCCTACAATTGTTTGCCATCATCATCGTCATCATCATCATCATCACCACCACTGTAACTACATCACTGGAGACTGGCGAAGAATGCTCTGGTCGATGGTATGCAATAACTCGCTAAAACTCTCTAAAAGAGAGGAAGCAAAATGGGGGCTATGCTACGAATATGAACAAAAGTCTCTGGTCATTTGTCAAAAGCACGCTCCAGTCTACCACGTGTCACATCATGTGTAAATGAACCAAAAGGTTGTGGAGGATCCAGCCGAAACTCTTAGCCGCTAGCATTAGCGATGCAAGTAACGCCATCCAGAGCTCGCACTATGGTCAAGCCATCCCTAATCTCCACAAAATCACCGGAGGGCTACACAACACCACTGGGATCCTTGCGGCCACCCTAACTATACTATCTGGAGACAGTCTTACACCACCAGGGAATGGCATTAAAAAGCCATGGGGAACGGCTTTGGCAAGATGGCCAGATAACACATCCTCAGATGTATATCAAGCAATCTAATACTCCTTCTTAAATGCGACTCTGTTTTACACGTGGAGAAATAAACAAACTGAACTAAACAAATGCACCAATATAAACAAAACATAGTGCACAATTAGCAAACATAGTATGGAAACAGGCAAGGCTTGAACCCAGGACTTGTTAGAACCATAGCTCTGATATAATGTTAAGTCATCAATTGTCCTAAATGCTTTAGCTATTATGAAATGTTGCGAACAATACATATCAAGTAATCCAATAACAGGAAGCAAAAATCTCTTCTAGAAGTCGCATCCACATGATAAGAAGTCGCATCATCACCCAAATTATGTCATCATCTTTTTCCAGTGATAGAAGGGGTGTTTCCTTTACTAATACTCCTATCAGAAGCATAAGCGTTTGTGTTGTCATCACTATCATTATCGACCTTCTGCCCCTTATTACATGACACTTGTACCCACATCATGAGACCCTTTTCCCTACCTGGCGTCGAAAGAGTCATCAACTGCTACTGGCAAGTCTGCAATGATCAGTACACCCATAACCTCTTCAAAGTGAGCTTCCTCCTCAAGAGCTGTTTGTTTCGATGCTCGAGAAATAGAAACATCTTCCTCAACTATTGCTCTCATCGGCTAGACAACTTTGAAGAAGACACCCTGGACAAACCTTGCACAAAATTTTGATATCGGTATGATTAAATTCAACGACAACCTCATATTGAATTTAACAATCTCACACTCATAGTCAACTCACCTCACTCACGCGAGCCTTCTTGGACTCTTTATGTCGCTGATGTGATTGTCATTGCTTACTCGATAGGCCTATCATGTCGTCTAGTGGAGGCTCTATAATCACCACAACACGCTCCATAGGATTGCTTGATACAAGAAGAGGCTCTGCTTGAGCAATAACAGAACGATAATGTATATGCAATCGCTTGTGGTAAGTAAGTTGAAGACTGCTCACTTTGGCTCCTGGTCCTTCTCCTTATGAAGCTAGATCCCTGTTCTTGTCATATATATGCTCTAGGCTGATGTTACATGTCGAGTCCTGTATATAATTATAAACGTACGCAAGGTTCTTCGACCAAAAACTTGCTTAATGCCTGGTAGACCCCTTGGTTCGACCACGACTAGGGATAATGAAAGGCCTCTGATCCACGGCTAGGGAGAGTGAAAGGCCACGGATCCACGGCAGCCTCCACTTGTCACACAAATGGAGGCTAAGTATGGTTTATGGGCGATCTGAGCATGCTGGTGCGGTGAACGACGAGCGGGTTCCCCTTGGTCCAACCCAAACCGTTTGGCAACCCTGTTGGGATTATATAAAGCCATCACAGTGATAACCTCATCACTAGTGTGTTAGGAGAAAAAAAATAATGGGAAGCCGTACCCTACTGGATAGGCAATCACTCTTATTTATATTAAAATTAGGCAACACCATTACATCCATACATCCACACACACCTGATAATAACCATATAATAATAATAATAATAAGTTACCACTAACACCCCCCTCAAAGTGGAGCATATATATCAATCATGCTCAGTTTGTTACATAAATATGAGACACGTGGACCCGGTAAAGTTTTGGTGAAAATATCTGCCAGCTGTTCTCCAGTGGAAATAGACCCAAATGTAACAACTCCTTTTTGATACTCCTCACGGATAAAATGGCAGTCAACCTCAATATGCTTCATCCTCTTATGAAATACTGGATTCGTGGTAATATAAATGGTCGAGGTATTATCAACCTAGAGTGTGGCAGATCCTATAAGAGGAAAGTGTGACTCTGTCAAAATTTGCTAAAGCCACATAATCTCAGCAGTCACTAATGCCATAACCCGGTATTTAGTCTTAGTGCTAGACCTAGATACCACAGTCTACTTTTTGCTTTTCCAGGAAACCAAGTTCCCACCAACAAATACAGAGTAACTAGATGTGAATCTCCTGTTAAATGTGCATCCAGTTCATTCAGCATTAGAGTACCCTTCCATTCCTATATGTTCATGATCAGAAAACTAGATTCCCTTACCTGGATTTTTGTGCAAGTACCGAAGAATACGTAATACCGCCTGCCAATGGGGAACCCAGGAATCAGACAAAAACTGACTCACTACACTCATTGGATAAGCAATATCTGGACGAGTTATCGTAGTAAGATAATTAAACTGGCCTACTGTACGTTGATACTGCTCAGGGTCTGAAAGAATTGCTCCTTCTTTCGGCTCTAGCTTGACATTAGACTCCATAGGTGAGTTTACTCCTTTAGCACTCATATATCCTGCTCACTCCAGAATGTCAGTAACATACTTTCGCTGAAAAATGAACACTCCTTTCTTATTCCTGGTTACTTTAATGCCCAAGAAATATTGAAATTCACCAAGATCTTTTGTCTGAAACTTGGTGCCCAAGAACGATTGAAGCTCAGCAATCCCTCCACTATCACTACCAGTAATAACAATGTCATCCACATATACGACGAGTAATATGCAACCCGCTGAGATATGTCGAAAGAATACGGTATGATCCTTTGCTGATTGCCGAAAGCCAAACTCCTGTACTACTGAGCTGAAACGGCCAAACCAGGCGCTGGGAGACTGCTTCAGATCATATAATGAATGCCTTAAACGACATACATGATTAGGGAACCCCCTCTGAGCAACAAAGTCAGGCGGTTGCTCCATATAAACTTCTTACTCCAAATCACCATGAAGAAATGCATTTTTCACATCTAGTTGATACAAAGGCCACTGATGTAATGCAGCTAGAGACAAGAACAAACGAACTGAGGCCATCTTCGCAACAGGAGAGAAGGTATTAAAGTAGTCAAGGTCATAGGGGTAAGCATAGCCCTTTTTTTTTTGTCTAAACCCTCTGGTGTCTGCGTAACCGCGACTAATCCGGAGCAAGCCAGGAAGGACCACATAGGGCGGCAAAGCTTTCCCTACCAAAGTGAAACTGCATGCCCAAGACTCGAACTCAAGACCTTGATTAAGCTAGAACAGCCCCGTGCCAACTGACCTACGCACTTGGTGCCAACTGAGCATAGCCCTTTGCCACTAAACGGGCTTTCAATCGCTCAGGAGTGCTATCAGAATGAAGTTTGACAGCATAGATCCACTTTCACCCGATAGTTGTCTTCCTAGGAGGAAGACTCACCAGGTTCCATGTATGATTAGCCTCAAGAGCATTCATCTCAATCATAACCTTGCGCTAACTTGGATGAAAAAGAGTATCTACAACAGAGCAAGGCAAAGTATGCTGATCAAGTGTAGCAATACCCTTCTGGACAGTGGCTGGCAAACTACGATATGATGTAGTATACAAGGGATGATCTCGATAACCACGATAAGATTTGCGTAAAGTAATAGGAGGATCACTTACCTGAGCAGAGGTCGGATTCAGCTGAGAAGATACTGACTCGAGTAGAGGAGAGGTGGTGGGGCTGGGTGAAGACGATGATTCTGAGGATGATGAGATCACAGGTGCCTCTGAGGCAGCAGGAGAAGACTCTTCGGAAATATCAACCGGAGAACTGGTAACTAGAGAAGATGCCACTGGTAAATCAGTGGAGGAATAATACATCAGAATATGATCTAAACCATCATCAACAGTGGAGAAAGATGTAGTTGCCGAGCCATAAAACGAAACAGACTCAACAAACACTATATCTCGGGATACTATAAACCGACGCAATTTCGGACTCGGATTGTAACATCGATATTCTTTTTGTGTCTTAGGATATCCCATGAAAGCACACTTTAGTGCTTGACCATCCAGTTTGGTCACATCTCTCACATAGCAAACACACCCAAAAATCTTGAGTGGTAATGAAAAATGAATCTGCTAAGTAAAATTGACAAGGGTGTAGTACCATGTAAAACAAAAGATGGCAATCTATTAAGAAGATAACATGCCGTCAACACAGCTTCACCCCAGTAGACTTTGGGAACTTTCATCTAGAACATTAGGGCACGTGTAGTTTCCAAGAGATGTCGTTTCTTTCTCTCAGCCACTCCATTCTGCTGTGGTGTGTCTAGGCATGACGTCTGGTGAATAATCCCATGTATACACAGGTATGTACCCAACACTCTATTAATGTACTCACCCTCATTATCACTACGTAGGATCTGAATAGTTTTGCCAAATTGAGTTTGGACTTCATTACAAAAGGTAGTGAACACAGTAGGTAATTCAGAACGCTTCTTCATAAGATAGAGATAAATAATCCGAGAATAGTCACTAATAAAAGTTACGAAATACTGAAATTCAAATAAAGATGTGACAGGACACGGACCCCAGATATCTGAATGGACTAAAGAGAAAGGACTCATTATCCTATAATTATTCCTGGACACATAAGGTACATGTAGGTGCTTAGCAAATCGACATGACTTACATTCTAACTGTGTAACTTGACTTAAACTGGAGCATAGTTTCTTTAGACTTGGCAATAAGGGATGGTCCAACCGACAATGTATATTCCAAATCTGAGACTATCTCCCGGAGCATGCAACATCTAAAGTCTCATCCATCACATACTGGCCACCTACCACCCGTCCTCTGTTGATAGTATTCCTCGAAGTTAGATCCTGAAGGACACAATTGTCGGGAAAGAATGTTACTGAGCAGTTCAAATCCTTTGTAATACGACTCACAGATAGCAGGTTAAACAGATTAGCAGGAGTATGTAAAACATCATAGAGTGTAAGTGATGGAGATAAAGCAACAACTCCCTGTCCTTTCATCTCTAAGGTTCCTCCATTGGCAACAATAACCCCATTGTGTTTAGGGGTCAACTTATAAGACGAAAAAGTACCTGTAGAGTGGGTCACATGTGCAGATACACCCAAATCTATCACCCATGATTTGGGGGTGGCCATACACACAGCTGGGTTACCTGCAACTGTGGCTGAGGGAGTATCGACTGTGTTCCCAATCCTCATCTAGATGAATTGATCATACTCCTCTTCAGTCATATCTATAATTCTCCTTTCAGAAGAAGAGAAAGGAGCATCATAATTGGCCACTGCATTGGCCATAGAGGATGTAGGACGCCCATGTAGCTTCCAACACGAACTCTGTAAATGTCCCTGCTCTCCACAATAGTAGCAGGACCGGGTGTCACGTCCACGTCCACCTCTACCTTTGCCTCGTCTTCCATCACGACCTCTACCTTCTCGGCCTCCATCACCTCGGCCCCCATCACAACCTTTACCACGAAAACTACCTCTACCTCCACGAAATGCACCTAAGGCTGTATGATCACTCTGATCAGTAGCAGTAACACGAGACTCTTCTTTACTAATTGCTTTTCTCATCATCCGGAAGACCTCAGATAAGGATGATGGAATGTCAGACTCAGCCAGAATATGAGAACGTGTTGAGTCAAGTTGCTGGTTCACCCTAGCTGAGACGCAAACTACCAAAAACTGCATTATCTGCACTCTGAAAATCTCATATCGATTGGTAAAAGGTACCAATTGATCATACTCATCTGCCAACACCTTGAACTCTGTGAAGTAATTTGAGAAAGGCCGCTCTTCCTGCTGTATCTTGAAGATACTCCGCATCACATCATATAAGTGGGACAAGTCATTCGTCGAGGCAAATGGTTCCTTGAGTAGGGTCCACACCTCTCGAACAGTTGTTGCATTAGCCACCAAAACCTCAATAGAAGACTCTATTGAGTTCAACATCTTACTGAGCAATATTGCATCATCCCTCTTCCACCTTTTGTATTCATCAGATCCCTTCTTAGGAGGATCGTCGAACAAATGATCTTCTTTTTCCATACCTTTAATCGTCAACAATACCTTCTTTTTCCGTAACACATGTTTGTGGTCCAGTCAGTTTCGAATCCACTAATCGTGTGGATGACGAAAATACATTTGTGATTCCTTGCCACTCAGTACCTATTTGAGAATCACCAACCCTCGTCGAATTCTCCATCGACATCACAATCTATCAATCTCAAGAAACCACGGGCAACCACCCAACAAATAATAGAATACAACCACAACCTTAAACAATCATAACTGGACCACTAAACATACCTTTACATCATCTCCGTAGAACACAACTACTGCGGCAGCCCTCCTACACCCTCAAAACAGCGGCTAGGGTCTTCCTTAGGAGTCACGGCAGCCCCTAGATCGTCAAAACAACACCTATGATTCCTCTAGGGGCTGTTGGCAAGTGCTGTAGAGGAAAAGAGATGCTGTCAGAGGGAAGAAAGAAGCTGTCAAGGCCTGTCGGAGCCTATCGGACAGAGAAAAAGGGTTGCAGCTACGAGAAGACTGTTAGGGGTTCATGCTAGGGTTTCGTTCAAGGTTTTTTGGTGGCTGACGGTGGCAAGAGGGTGCAGTGAAGGGGGCAGCGAAGAGAGCTGGGGTTTCAGGTGAGAGGGATTAAGGGTTCGGCTGAGAGGGACTAGGGTTGGGGCGACTGAAGGAGGGAGAGAGCAGACTAGGGTTGCGGCGGCTGAAGGAGGCTAGCGGCTGAAGAGAGCTTAGGGTTTCATGGTGGCTCTGATACCATGCTAGGAGAAAGAAAATAATGGGAAGTCATACCTTATTGGATAGGGGAGTACTCTTATTTATATTAAAATTGGAAAATGCCATTACATCGTACCTTACTGGATAGGGGAGTACTCTTATTTATATTAAAATTGGAAAATACCATTACATCCATACACCTGATAATAACCATATAATAATAATAATAATAATAATAATAAGCTACTACTAACATAGTGAGCGTTAAAAGCCAGCCCGAAAACAATATGCTAATAGCCAAGAATTGATCATCTCTCATACACAGATATTCCTCACACTCTTTCTCAATAACACCATCTTCGTCACCATATATTTCACAGTCGCACACCCCTATCATCACCCTATCCACTGAACATAAAACCAAAAAAAAAAAATCAAATTCTCGGCCTATCATGGTCGTTAAACTATTGACACTGCATCGATTTGTTCATCTAGCTGATCGGAACTTTAAAGAGTTGCTTAGCCCCAATGGTGCAAACAATCTAGGTTTTGGCGAGCCTCGGATACCGCTCAAAAAAATATTTGTAAGAACAGGGTGCACAGAAAGCTTGACACGTCGTATTGTCTAAGCGACCGCTCCATAGAAATCTTGATGGATTCAAGCTGCCAATAAAGAATCCTCAATAATAAAGGGGCAAACGGCACAAAATGACTACTCACCAAAACCGCAACCAAAGGGAATACCTTTGGATTAGTGCCATCAGAGGGGCGCCCAACTATGACAAACTGACCAAGCCACAAAGAAAGAAAGCTTGCCAAATGATTGTATCCTACCCCTAAAAGTATTTTTGGAGGACCAGGAGAGCTGCTTAGCGATCCCTTCATCCCTTTTGTAACGAGAAGGCTTCCTTTAAGAGACGGATAACCCACCGGCAGTGCGGAAACCATGGCGTCTTGTTATGTTGATAACTTTAACCAAACCAAACCAAAACTAAACTTTTGTCCCAATCAATTGGGGTCAGCTACATGAATCCTTCTACGCCATTCTGCTATGTTAAGAGCTATATCTTTAGCTATTTTTTTTAGGCTCATATCGTTTCTTAATACGACATCCTATGTTAATTTAGGTCTACCCCTCCCTCCAGTGTTTTAATTACTCATGATCTTGTCACTATTTCTTACGACTCCATCAATTGATTTACGTTGTATGTGTCCAAACCATCTTAATTTATTTTCTCTCAACTTGTTCTCAATTGGTGTAACCCCTACCATTCCACGAATTTTTTCATTCCTAATTTTATCTTTTTTAATTTTTTCACATATCTACGTTAATATTCTTATATCTGCAACCTTCATCTTATTTATGTAATTTTTCTTAACAACTCACTATTCTGTCCCATATAAAATCACTGGTCTAATAGCTGTCCTATAAAATTTTCTTTTTAATCTTGTAGGTACCGGTCGATCACATAAAACTCCGAAAATACTCTTCCACTTGAGCCAACTAATTTTGATTTTATAGATTACATCATTTGCAATCTCTCAATCTTTGTTAATCATCGAACTTAGATAATGAAAATATTCACTTTTAGTTTTCTCTTTATTTTAAATACCTACTTTTTCACCATTTATATTCCTATTACTACTAAAATTATATTTCAGATATTTAGTTTTGTTTCTCCTCATTCGAAACTCTTTTGATTCCAAAGCTTCCCTCCACATTTCTAGTTTTGCGTTAACTCCACTCTCAATCTCATTCATTAAGACAATATTATCAGCAAACAACATACACCATGGACTTCATCCTGAATTTGTTTAGTCAATTTATCCATAATTAAGGTAAAGAGATAAGGATTCAAAGTCGATCCTTGGTGTAATCCTATTGTAATTGAGAATTCACTTATTTTTCTTACAGGTGATTTAATTGCGGTGGCGGCTTCATCATACATGTCTCTTTTTACATCAATGTAACCCTTTGTCATTCCCTTTCTCTCCAATGCCCACCATATGATATCTCTAGGCACTCTATCATAGGTCCTTTTTAAATCTATAAAAATCATATGAAGATCTCTTTTCTCTCTATGCTTCTCTATTAATCTCCTTAGTAAGTGGATTGCTTTTATAGTTGATCTACCAGGCATAAAACAAAATTGATTATGTGACATTGTTGTTGTTAGCCTTAAACGATGTTCAATCACTAATTCCCATAATTTCATCGTATGACTCATCAACTTAATGTTTCTATAGTTGTTACAATTTTGAATATCTCCATTATTTTTATATATAGGTACTAGAATACTATTTTTTCACTATTTGGGCATTTTTCTAGTCATTAAATTGTATTAAATAACTTTGTTAACCAAGACATTCTCACTCGCCTAGGCATTTTCATACTTCCAGGGATACCATCTGCTCCTAAAGCTTTTCCTGATTTCATTCTCTTCATTGCAGTTTTTACTTCATACTTTCTTATTCTGCGATAGAACTTATATTCTTTAGTTTCATCCGAGTTATCAGATTCCTCTTCTTCAAATTTTTTCACATGTTTTTCGTTTGATAATTTCTCAAAATCAGTTTTTCACCTTTCCTTAATCTCTTCGTCTTTTACTAACGCCATTGAATCTTCGCTTTTTATACATTTAACTTGAGTAAGATCCTTTGTTTTCCTTTCTCTCCACTTAGCGAGTTTGTAGATGTTCTTTTCTCCCTCTTTACTATCTAATTTAGCATAAAAATCATTATAAGCTTTCAATTTCGCATTTTTGACGATTTCTTAACGTCCTTACATGCTTGTTTATAACCCCTAAAATTGTCCTCATTATATCATTTTGCTATCTTTTAAAACATTTCTTCTTTACTTTTATTATGGCTTGGATCTCGTCATTCCACCACCAAGTTTCCTAAGTTATAGGACATTTTCCTTTCGACTCTCCAAGAACTTCTTTCGATATCCTTTTAATATATTCTGTCATTTTACTCCAAATAGTATTTCTATTTTTTTCTAAATTCCACCTTACTTCTTTACCCATATTGTCTTTAAAAATCTTCAATTTCTCACCTTTAAGATTCTACCATCTGGTTCATAGGATTTTAATATCTCTTTTCACTTTATGTTGCCCTTTTATGTGAATATCTAGTACTATAAGTCTATGTTGTGATGTTAAGCTCTATTCAAAAATGACTTTACAATTTTTACATATTAGGCGGTCTATGTTCTTAGTAAGGAAATAAAGTTATGTTGATAAGTCTATGTCAAGAAAGTAAGGAACATCCCCAAATATCACCAACTACATCATGACATAGACGTCCTCTAGTGTAGCAATAACCTCTCGAAACCTAGTGATATATGTAAAGTTTAGAGATGGAGATTGATTCTACTAAATCAAATAAAAAGGAGTATTATCGAATAGAGGGTGGGGTGGCCGAACAGAGGGAACCCCCTACTGAGGGCCCTCTATCGAATAGAAAAAACCCCTCTACCTTCGGGGTGCTTGCCAAAAACCCAAATCCTCTAAAGTGAAATCTCAAAACCCTAAGATGGTGGCCTAAAACAAAAGAGTGGAAGAATTTCTTGGCAGGAATATAAAAATCGAATGAAGATTGAATCGAAGTTATCAGATAAGGTATTATCGAAAAATAGAAATCGGCTTGAGCTTCCAAACAACTTTTCCAAAAAATAGGAAGTGAAGCCTCCTCTTGAATGGTATTTAGCGGTGAACAAGCCAAGCAACTCAAACCTTAGGTCACGAACGTGATGCTACCGAATGAAAGGTTGAAGAAAGGCACCATGCGAAGCTAAATGAAGCTTCTAAAATCAAACTGGCCCCTTCTTGCCAAAAGAAGAAAGGAGAGAAAAACTTGGGACCGAACCAAATGAAGCTTGCGAGTGGCAGCCCAAATAGAGTACCACCGAACGGGGAGAACCCTTGAACGAACAAAAGGTGTGGTGTGAACCCCCTAGCCGAATGGAGGGCTATGGCCAAACCAAATGGAGTTTAGGTTAAAGTCGAATAAAGGAGAAAACCCTCTAGTGAATAGTACCTGGGAAGACAGAAGAATCGAACTATTGAACTATAGAACTGTGTTATGTCCAAACAAACTCTTTCGGTGCGGGCCGCTAGAGCGGTGCCAAATCGACGAACAAAAGATATATTTGGGATCGAAAAGTGTAATGGCCAAAACACCTTTTACTGGATGTAGGAAATACTAAAAAGGGAAAATACCAAAAGAGTTTGGCAAAATCGAGAGCCTCTTGCACGAATAGGGTATCACCAAACTAAGTTGGAGCAAACTCAAAAAATTCTACAAGTGATTAAAACTCGCTCTTAAAATAATCGCATTGCAACACAAAAAAGAAAAAGAGAGTTGGCTCTATTTATAGGAGCTGGGCGCTTGAAAACTTGGGAAAGCATTTGGAAAAAGTACAAGGCTTATCAAAAGATTTTGTATAAGTGCAGAGATTTTGAAAAGATGGATTTGCAGCATGCAATCCATCCACCCTACTGATTGCTTTGAATAACAACGAATCCGTATACTCTAATGGCTCTTGTGCGGTGGGGCTAAAGTGGGTAGACAATTCAAGAAGGGTGCGGCCATACTAGCAGCTTCATTCCAACGCACCAAAATACATTACCCAGCCAAGGTACTAAGGTCACACTGCCATCCTGGGTTTAGGAGCAGGACCTAGGGATCCATTTGGGATCACTAGGAGGATGAATAGATTGTAAGCTAAGGTTGGGATTGTCAAGATTGCTTGACCGAACCACCCTCATGAGGTTGGCCCGACCTTGGCTGCCTCAGGGCATAAGAGGACTTGAGCATTCTGACATCTTGAAGTACTGTCATGGGGAACGTTGATGTATCGCAACTACCCAATGATACAACCACTAAGGCCATCAAGAAGTAGAGGTCAAAACTCTAAGAAGCTAAACAAATGGAGAAAAGCCACGTGGATTGTTTTCGTCTGCCAGTTGAGCTTATATAAATGGTGGTTCTCGTTTATTACATATCAGAATCAATACCATTGCCTTCTGCTCATTACTACCATCCCCGTTTTGCCCAAAGCTCGCCAACTCTCATCTCCTTCCGGACACCCGTCAACCCCTACATTATCCACACCTTTCTATTCAAATTGTGATTTTATGTTGAGAGGCTGTTGATTTTCTATTCAAGATGATTTCTTTTTTGTTTTTTTACTTTCTTTTTTGTTTTTTTTACGTGTTTTGTGTTGTTGGCAAATTTATGGATGAGCAATGACTGATTAGATGATGTCAAATGATGGAATTATAAAATGTTGAATGATGATAAGGTAGAAAATGCCACGGTTTAAGTTCTTGATTGTCTATTCAGTGGCTCTGTTTTAATATCTTGATTGTATTATTGCTATTTTGTGCATTTTGGTCCCTAATCTGACTCGATTGGTGTTGGTGTTCTTATATCGATTCATTTGCGTGTGCATGTGCATGTGCATTGTGTAAACCCATTTGGGTCCAAGTGAGCCCATGCAGAATATCTAGTTTTAGACCCAAGAATCTTAAACTAGGTTGAAGGGGTCTAATCATAGTTTGGCCTTTCTTAGGTTTTAGACCTAAGAATCTTGTCTCCTTTTTAAAATTCTCTTGTCATTTTAAGAAAATCATACAAAATTCATTCAAATTTCGGTAAGAAGAATTTCCTTGGTAAAGATAAAATTTTAAAGAATAATTTTTCTTTAGATGTTAGAGATGAGAAAAACGAATTATTTTATTTGCACTTCTCCAACGATCTCATCTTATCAAAAACTTCCCAGAGCTTACTAAACGTGTATACATGTCATTGCTTATTATCATATAAGAGGGTATAAATTTACAATTCTACTAGAAGAGACATCTTTTACTTAGTTGTTACTTCATTCTAGATGGTTCATGTATATCACTTGGATCCCCAAAATAAACGTTGTTAGCAAAGCTAGTGTGAGAACACTGATATCTAAGTTACTTTAAATTTTCATTTCAGAGGATAATGTTTAACGATTCCTGCCAGAAGAGTTAGGGAGCGACCCTATTTTTTCATTTGGGAATAATCAATCCACAGTCACCTGGTTTGTGATCCCGTCCTTATTTCACACTCACTAGTATTTTTGACATCCTCCTGTGACTGGGACCCTGTTTAAACCATTATCCATCCATGTTTTATAAATTCTACTTTTGCAGATATTGTCATAAATAATGACTATTATCCTTTTCCAACAATTTAACATGTCACATGGATATTTAAATCATAAAGCAATAAACGAAAATATAATTAACTCAAATAACAGGTGACTCACCTGGTCTAGCAGGATTTATTCCATCAATTTGCTTAAGAATATCTAGATCTAGACAATAACACATAAAGAAACAATAATTTAGCTAGGGTTTAAAAGTTATTTCTTTTATTATCGTATTTTTATTATGATTATGTATTTTGTAAATTTTAATAACACGGTTATAGTATTATTATCCTTTTATGATAATAATTGGGGATAATTACACTTATCTCCCCTGAGATTTAAGCTTATTACAGGGACCTCTCATGTGGTCTCTGAAATTATACTAACCTCCCCTGAGATTTAATTTTTAATATCAATTGCACCTAATTGCACTCAATCGTTACATTTTCGAATAAATTTTTATGATCCAATTTGTTCATTATGTAGAATTCATCGAGTTTGTTTAGCATATGAAAATTTAGATTAATCCGATATCTGTAGTTAAGTGATTGAATAAGATCTCCTAATAAATAAATAAATAAAAATTATTCAATCACTTAGCTAGAGATATCGAATGAATCTAAATTTTCTAAACAAACTCGACGAGTTCTACATAATGAACGGATTGGATCATAAAAATGTGTTCGAAAATGTAACGGTTGGGTGTAATTGATGTTAAAAATTAAACCTCAGGGGAAGTTAGTGTAATTTCAGAGACCACAGGGGAGATCCCTGTAATAAGCTTAAACCTCAGGGGAGCTAAGTGTAATTATCCCTAATAAGTGTAAAGTTATCTATTATTATTCTTCTATAATATTCATTATTCTAAAATCATTTAGTAATAGCATAGATCTTATTATCTTATATAATATTATTTTCTATAATTATTCTCGTCATCATCTATTAAATAACTTAAAACAGTTGGTGACTTTTATTATTTTTCCATTATAATTGTCTAAAATTAATATATATAATAATAACATGGATCACCTAAATTTTATCTTTAGTTTATAAAAAAAAAACTATAAGAATATATTATTTGCTTCATTATATATATATAAATATAACAATATAGATCAAGAGAATTATCTTATTTTTATAATACTCTTTTAAAAATACAGTATTATTTTCTACAATTATTGTTAAGTATAAGATAATTCAAGATTAAACAATATGTGACTTTTAGTATTATTTTCTTAAAATATTTATTATTATTATATTGTATAATTAGTATATGTATACAATATAATAATAATAACATATAATTTAAAGATTATTCTATTTTTATAATTTAGTTACATATTTTTAGTTTCTAATTTCCTTACAATAAAATTTGTTTCCCTTATATATATAACCTCATAATGTAATGTTCCTAATTTATTCATATGCATGCTACAAGGGAATTTATGTAAGAAACAAACCAGGGAGAAAGACGCGGCATGGGGAAGAAGAGGGTTGGGTTCGGTTTTTCCGTCCAACTTCGGACCTTCCGTTTGGACAATCTGGGTATTGGATTTGATGGCCGTTAATGGCTATGTGAAGGTGGTTGCGAGGTGGTTCTAACCAAACCTACGGTGGCAGGTTTAGAGGTCCGTGGTGGCGGCGGGCGGCCGAAGGTGGCTTGAGGAACCCGTTTTCCCAAAATTTTTGAAATGGAGAGTTTGTTAACCAATGGTTTGGGGGTGGTTCAGGGTGGCCATGGTGGGTTGTGGAGGGCGCTGTGGTGGTCGGGGTGGCGTGTAGGTGGTGGGTGGTGGCGGTGTGGTGGCCTGTGATGGTGGTGGTGTGCAGTGGTGAAGGCTGTTTAGTTTTTGTGTGGGTGGTGATGTGTTTATTGATGGTGTGTAAGGTAGTGATTGCGGTTGGGGGTGGAAGGGTGGTGGCGGCTTCGGGTGGTGGTGGTTTGAGAGAGAGCCGAGAGGGAGAGAGGAAGACGTGATCGTGGCGGTTGTAGGGAGGTGGTGGGATGATGGGTTCAACAGTTGGTGGGTGGTGTTGGTGTGTTTGGTGGTGTGGTGGTGGGGTTGGTGGTGGTGGAGAGGGAGAGGGAGAGGGAGAGGGGGAGAGTGTTGAGAGGGGAGGGAGAGATTTGAGAGAAACCGAGAGGGAGAGGACGGGAGAGAAGCTGAGAGTGAGAGGGAGAGAGAGAGAGAGAGAGAGGGTTAGGCCGGAGAGAGCTTACCGGCGGCAGCAACGGTGGCCGGCGGCGGCACGTGCGGTGGCGACGGCATAGTGGTGGTCCGGCGGTGGTGGCGTGGTGGTTGGCACGGTGTGGCTGCATTGTGGCTGAGGCAGTCCTCTGCCTCTTCGTTGCGTCTTCTTCTGTTTGCTGCGACTTCTCCTAATCCTCTTCTTTCCTATTTTTGTTCTTCACTTGCATGTTAAATCAAGGAACCGGGGAAACGCTTTTTATGGGGAAATGGGAGGACATAGGTCGGTTGGGACATAAGTTGGTTGGGACACGTATTGTTTATTGTTGTGTAATTTTACTATGTAAATTTTTTGGTGTAAAATTGTAGTTTCAGAAAAATCTCAAAAATGCGGTATATACTTTTAAAGTTATTTTACGAATTATCGTATAATTAGAATTATTATAAAGATTCTCGAACTACGAAATAAAATTTTATTTCAAAATTCTGATTACTGATATTTCATAAGATGTTAGTTTTTGAGTTTTAGTTTTAAAATTAACTATGAGGTTTTGTCGGGAGTTTTATTTCGAGTCTTCTTTTTTTTTTTTTTTAGCTACTATTTATTTTTCGTGTTATTTAGCTACCGGGTGTTACATGGACCTTACATACCACACTTGCATTTGGTGGATTAGCGATTGGACCCACCTAAAATGAGTTTAGTCTTCGACACGTCATGTTGGTTACCAGCCTTTTGTGGTCTTCTAACTAATGGCAGGTTCAATGTAAGTCTTTGTGTTCCAAACTATACTTGAACTATATGAGAAACTTGTGCAGGGATGACTGATGGAAAAATTCTATATGAGGTCTAGTTATTGGTTTTAAATCAATAGATGTAACCATTTAATTTAGTGAAATGGTGGAAACCAAAAGGTGTGACCATTATGTTTAATAAAAATGAAAAACTCTTCAAACTAACAATCATGAACCATGTCTATAAAGGCAAATGGTTGACAATTAGAAAATAGAACCTGTATGGTTGTATTCTCATATGTACCATCATTGTTCAAATGTCCTATCACGACTCACTTATTAAGAATTTTTATTCTTTTACTTGGCCGACTAAAAAAATCTGAAGATATTTATGTTTGATTTTGCTTGTGCAAAACGCAGTTAGACAACAGATTGAAGTATGGTCTTCATTGTATCGCGGAGGCAATTTGATGGTAATTCGGGGAACACGGAATTTACGAAATTGGTAGAAGCGAATATTGTTTTAAAGAAAGTGACATTGCATCGTGCCTTTAAAGCAACTACTCTTCCATCATGCTTCCAGATTTTAAACCAACCACCTCCAAAGATTTAGGACAGTAGCAACGATCTTCATGGTAGAAAAAAACAATTGGTCTTATGTAATCAAGAAACCAACATTTTTTCTCTTTCTCTTCTATATTTGTTTTTTCAAACCAAAGAACGAAATGAATGTAGCAGTGCTGAAACATCCATTACAGGTTTAAAGTCAAACTGGAATTAGCCCCTGTTTAGATAGCTTAAAAAACTGACCTTTTTTACAAAATAATCAACTTTCTAATATTGTTTGGCATCACAAAAAAATTTAAGTACAAATAGGTTAAGGATTCGACCTCAAATCACATTCTAATGCCAAAAGTTAGATGTTATTACATAAAAGAATCTACAAATCAAAGCTTAATTCTAAAATTATGCTAAGTTTACAGAAAAGTCTTATGAAGCTAACGCCATCTTTGTGTGAAATTACCATTCCAAGTACAGCTTGAGTATATACTAGTTATCTCTTGGGTACGGTAAAGGCTAAGGAGAAATGTGGGTACATATTTCGCATGCCTGATAATCATGCACGAAATATAATAATGCAACAGTATCTAGAGTATTCTTTGGGTAGGCAATAGATGCACCAATTGAAGCCATCCAACTTCAACATAACCCAAACTTCCACGTGACTTAATGGTCATGGAAGAGCATCTTTGTTTTGAAATTTAATTCAGTGTTCAAGATCACCAAGATGGAAGAATATTCTCCTTTTTCTGCATTTTTTCCCCTTATCATTTGCTGAGATACTGGACAATGATTGATTATATGATGTCAAATGATTGAATTATGGAATTTTGAATGATGATTAGGTAAAAAAATGTCATGGTCTTGGTTCTTGATTGTCTATCCAGTGGCTTTGTTTTAGTATCTTGATAGTATTATTGTTATATTTTGCATTTTTGTCCCTAATCTGACTCAATTAGTGTTGGTGGTGTTATCTGGATTCATATGCGTGTGCATGTGCCCCGTTTATCTCTATGTCCCATGTCTGAAGCCACGATTCTTAGATCCTTCCTATGTAATTACTTGATAGTTTTCTCTAGCTCTACACAGGCCCTAAAAATGGAATAAACTGATTTGGGTACAAGTGAGCCCATGCAGAATATCTTCTTTTAGACCCAAGAATTTTGAACTAGGTCGAAGGTGTCCAATCATAGTTTGGCCTTTCTTATATATGTATATAACCAATTATTCTTTTTATACATAAAGGGTACCTTTTGTCCTATATTACAGTGTGTCAGTGTCCCCATAAATAGTGTCACCAATCTTCTTTTGACATCCTGAAAGTGTCTCAGCTTGGTTTCTTTTCCATGTCATCATCATCATCATGTAGCTTCATTCATACAAACACATTGTGAAAGAAATGGTAGAGAACTTGTAAAAATTAAGTAAAAAGCTGCATGCTTTGGTTTTGAAGGTGACTTGTTCACCATATGACATTGCCCATATACAAGCGCATTCTTAATGTTTGGCTCGTATGATTCGTAGTTCCCTCTACATCCGTGCGCTTAATAGCTATCTTATGTTGGTTCTTTGGGCATTGGCTGTCAAGTTGGACCTTACATACCACACTTGCATTTGATGGATCAGCAGTTGAACCCACATAAAGTGAGACTAGTCTTCGACACTTCACATTGGTTACCAGCCTTTCAGGATATTCTAATTCAGTGGCAAATTCATTGTAAGAGTCTGGTATTCCAAACTATGCTCGAACTATATGAGAAACCTGTGCAGGAATGAATGATAGAACATGATGACATGACTAACCGCTGGTGCTTTGCCAAATAAATGGAACCATTCTATCTTAATTTTCTTTTTGTATTATTAGTTTGCTAATTCAATTTTTATCCTTGATCCCAGTAACACTTGGACTGCCACAATGCGAGAAAACTTTTCTTTGTCAGGCTTTTAGGCTTCTAGTTATGCTGTTTTGGCAGACATGATTTAGGCATCTTATATGTGGGATGTTTGCATCCTCTTTCTTTGCAACTCCTCTCCCTGGTTTAACAATCTCCTTAGCATTCCTTCATTACAACCAAGCATGCGGTTGTTTTTCTAAATAATCATATTTTGCAATAATGGACTTTACCTCTAAAAGATGATACTCTCCATTTTCTTCAGGCTGATCAATCGGGTACAATAGTCGAGATCATTGCAGAGGATGGCAAGCCTGTCAGCGTTGACACCGTGAGTTTCCAGACTTTAGTGTTTAGTCTGAGGCACAGCACCAGGTTTTGTCAGGACTTACTGGGCCCCCTTGAGGCACACTGTTGTGATTAGGACCATTATATTCTAAGGCTCATCAGCAATATCATATGTGCAAAAAATTAAGTTGATTGGATATCGGTAGTCAGATGATCAAAATACATTTGTCTTGAGTTTACTTCAAAAATGTACTTGTTCATTTTTTTAAAGGCAAATATGTTCCGATCAAAAGGCTATCAATGTTCGATCAACTTAATTTTAACATAGATAATTTTCTTGAAGACCAGTGGTTCGGATCATTAATCATATTAGTGATCCCGAGTTGGCCCACGACGCCCTCAAAACAGCACAGTACGGCTCCCAAATCAAGTTTCCTTGATCATCCCAATTATCAAAATGTTGATTTCACATTTCCCATAACCAGGACTTGTTGACTTATTTTTATTTTGTTTTATTTTGCAGCCTTTGTTTGTGATTGAGCCTTAGAGATATGCCAATGCGACGGACAAGTAAAAAGGTACAAGTGTGTGTGGTGGGAAATCAGGAAAGTGTTTCCCCCTGCGCCCGGGTGAGATGCTGCATTGTCTTGTTGGAATTAGGATACTTTGTTTGTTGTGAGATGATAGCTATATATATATATATATATATATATATATATATATAATTATGAGCTTCGATAAATCTTTAAGATCTTCTTGGACCGGGAATATTTATTTTGATTATTTCGATACTTAAAACTAATAATATTTCCTGATAATGTCTTATGTCTGAAGTGGAGGTTTTTACATCAGAGTCCAGACAGTAGCAATCTAGGAATTCAATATAGTGGAAATGCAACTCCAAGATGAATGAGATTTATAATTTTTTTTTTTTACGAAAGCGCCTAGCATTTTTACATTTTTAATAGCGACACAAATTCAATAACATAAGAAGAAATATGTTTTTGCATTTTTAATGCATTTTAATTTTAATATGTGTTTTTGTTGTTGCTTATAATTGAATTAAAGAGAGACTAATAAAAAAATAATTTTTAATATGTTGTTATTCTAAGTAATTAAGGAGATTGTTTACTATTTAAAATTAATTGTACTATAGAATTATGTTTAAAGTAGCTTTAGGCACAAGTGTTTACTTGTCTACCAATAGCCAATAGGTAGGGCTCAGCACGAGTTGAATTTGAACTATTTAAGTTTGAACTAAAATCAGCTTAACTCTGATTATTATAAATGCATATTAATGTAGTCAAATGTATTGTACTAGGTATAATTCGTGTTTAAAGATACTATTATTATTTTTTTTTAAATTATTCAATGGCTTGCAATAATGACTGAAGTTATAAGGGATAAAAAATATTAAAAAAAAGTAATGGCATATTAATAAATTATTTAAATTCTTAAATTAAATAATATAAATTAATTAAAAAATATAAAATTATCACATTTTAATTAGTAGTTATATTTGAATTAAATAATAATCAATTAAAAAGATAAAAGTCTTAATGAATTTTATCTTATCGTTAGATTGTTTAGAAGGAATAAAAATTTTTGGATCAATAAATGCATGTTACATTAATTATTGTAACTTGTTATATAGATATTTAAACGGCTTTAGACATTTCATTCCTTTGAAGTTTTATGATAATGTAATTAGTTTTTTAAAAGATATTAGCGCAAATTATGTTCCAACATAGAGATTTTTATTTTTTATTTTTTTGTCATTGAGTGATGTTTTGTTTTATATATATATATATATATATATATATATTGATCGGAGAGTGATGTTTTGTTAAGCTAACATTTATCTACATTTTTACATATCAACCCTGTAATAATTTTTAGGGACAAAATAGTGAGCTTTGGAGAGAGAAACTGTAGAATAGACAAATGGACATAATTTTGGCTAAATGGATATTTTTTCATTCCTAATCCTTTGGGTTTCATCTCCTTTTTATAAGGACGAATGTTATACTTTTCTTCTAGAACCCATGATGGGCTAGTTTTATTACGTGCCGCTATTAATGTTCTTTCTTTGGCTAAGTAACCTTTTTTAATGCTTAGAGCTCGTTCACGCAACTGACGCCATGTTAGTTTAGTCACTCATTTTATACTAGATATGTAACTCGGTTGCCTTTGACTCGCTCAGCTTTGTGTAACTTGTTTCCTTAATTTTGAATCTTGTGGCCCATAAGTTAAGACCTTCCTCTTGAAGTTAATTGGGCCTCAACAGAACTGATCCAAGTTGGTTTACTAAATATGTAGAAAAAAATATCGTCTAAAAAAAAGTGACATTGCATCGTGCCTTTAAAGAGATTCACAACTCTCTTCCATCATATTTGCATAACCAACAATCTCCCCATATTTAGGATAGTAGCAACGATCTTCATGGTAGAAAGAAACAATTGGTATTATTACATAATCAATAAACCAACATTTTTCCTTCTCTTTTTATTTTATGAACCAAATAACGAAATAAACGTAGCATCGGGGAAACATCCATTACAAGTTTAAAGTCAAACCAGAATTAGTAAAATATGATATCAGCACCCAAGCACCTCTGTCACAACTATTCACCATAATCTGAACCAAATAAGGAATTAAACTTTTACATCTATACTGTATAGTATTATTAAAAAAGAAAACCCTTTTTAGTGTGAACTCACTCACACTTTTGATTTCAATATTACCCAACAATAAATAATTTTGTTACAATTTTCTTAATGTTAATTACCTTAACTGAAAGGGCAAATAATAAAAAAAACCCACATTATCCAATTTTTATTTTTAAATATTAATCATGCACACTAAAAATTAAATCCCGTTCACACTTTTGATTTTTAGAATTACCCAACAAATAACATTTTTAGTAGTTTTAAATAATAATCCCATTGACTGCAAGGGCAAATAAACGAGAGAAAAAGAAAAAGGAAAAAGGAAAATCCATTTCACTCTTTCACTATTTTTCCCCTTTAACATCAATAATAATTATGTACATTTTTTGGAATTTCTTCTAGTATACAGATAGATAGATTCATGGCAAAAAATAAAGTCAATTGCAAGCAATTCAAAATAATACAAAATCTGGTTAAAAGGGGTGTGTCCATCACTCCTACAAAACGGAGGAGAAAACTCAGAGAAGTATTGGAACTCACTGATCCTTTCCATAACACAAAATCCACTGTGCAAGATGAGTTAAATATGGCTCCGCACGAGAGCCGCTGCTCAGAATTGGCCTCAAACTCTGAAGCTCATAATTGAATTCTCTCTCAAATTTCCTGCAGATTATTAATAGCAATTAAAATGAGAGAGAGAGAGAGAGAGAGAGAGTTGTACTAAAGATGTAAAGGAGCTTCTAAATGGGCACACTTCTTTGCTATGTACACTCACTATTATGCATCATATAAAGTGATATGGTGCATAAATATTTGTACATTTTAAAATATTCAAGTGTACTTTAATCCTAATGATGTGACCTCATGATCAAAACCTGGGTCTTGGGAGTTTGCTTCCTTCAAAATGCTGTAAACTTTTTGGAGCTAATTTATACGAGACTTTGCCCGACTTTAATTGGGCCCCGCTAATAGATAATAAGATAGGTTTTCAAGTTATTAGTTGAAGTGCACGTAAACTAAACTGGACACCCAAAAACTAAAAAAATAATATATCGAATGTAGTCGATGTGTGTATTTAGAATCTCCCCAAATTTAGTGTAACATACAGAATAGAATCAGTGACTGTCAAATTTTCGATGGCTAACTTAAGCAATTGAGATGGGTTCCTTATTTTCAAATGCTTAAGCTTTTCATCCCAAGTGAACCATCCGAGGGTGCGCCAATCTTGGGAATGTTGATGGGAGACAAAAGCAACCACTAAGTTGCTGATGCATGCTGAAGGCATATAGATTTCAACCTTTCCACCTTCTGCACATAGAGAACTCGGATAAAAGAAAACGAGCAAACAAACAAAGCACTGCACAATTAATGCAAATACATCTATATACACTACATCCCAATGCTAGAATCCTGTTAGAAGAGGACTATGTTGAAACCCAAAAAAGTAAAGTTCAACAAATTTTGACACATAGGTCCCCTATGTTTTCAAATCCCCTCTCAAACACTCTTACCATTCCTTTCCAAGCATGCTAGTACTACTCAAAAAACCATGCAAAGTACACATCTCGAGAGAATCCCTACTTTGGCATCTAAATGGAAGCCTCTACAATCAATGCATAGCAAATGAACACAAGAAGGTACTGTGCAATCCACCTCCGCGAAATAAAACCCTCCACAATAAGGATAAAGCAATGGGACATTGCAATAATCAATGACATGGGATTTCCCCATAAGGGGTTCCTGCCATCAATAGATAAATAATCAATTATATCTCTTAGGGCTTGTTTGATTGACCGAATTAGACATGTGATTGAATTATATGTGAAATTTATAAACTTAAGAGAATATAGTATTACTAGTCCCATGTGATTGTTTATCAAGTGAGATTATATATTATTTCATTACTAATTCGATCAATCAAACATGACATTAGAGCCCCGTTCTACTCTTAATAACTGTAACAGAGAGTTATAAATATGAGGGATAATTGTGTTCCTAAAAGATCATAATTCATATTATTCGATACGCATTTATACTGCAATACTTTAAACTCAATTAACTTTCTCTTTCACCCGACCAAATCTCTTTTTGCTATGTGTTTCTGACTATTTTACAAAACTCAACTCTCTATAATTATTTATTATTTGATTGTTTCAAAAGAATCCTACAATTGCCAATTGGACCGTTAGTTTGCATACTACCCAATTACTCACTGATTCAAGCCCATAAGAAACGCAAAATGATAAATGAACAAAGTAAGCTTATGCATGGTTTTGCTTTTTTTAAAGGTTTTTTTTGCTTAAGAACATTTAAAAAAGCTCACTGATTTAGCCTCAGATAGTTTTTTTTTTCACATCTTTTTATATTTACTTTTTTTAATAAAAAAATCAAAAAGTCAAAAAAATCTTTAAAAAAAGGCTAATCTAATCACAAGCTAAGCATGCATGAGAGAACATGATGCTTTGGTCACATTATTTCAATTACAAAAATCACAAAAATTTGAAGCCCACATCCATTTGTACAAAAATTCATAAATATTGTGAATTTTAATACCAATAAATAGCTATGGTTAAATTTTCATAATTAGTCTGTGAAAAAGAATGTGCGTTTGTAATATTATTGTTTAAGCAAATAAAAAACAAAAACAAAATCTCAATAATAAAACTCTTAGGGTTAATTTTATTTTTATCTCCTAAATTAAAATGAGTTTTTTTATTTCCTCCCTCAATTGTTAATTTTACCTATTTCATCCCTCAATTATCTAATTTATTCTTGCTCAACCAAATTAAAAATTAATGTCTACTTAATTGACAAAAAATAATTTCATAACCATTTTTACTCATTTTTAATGAATAAAATAATCATTTTACTACTTGTAATGGAAACATTATTCACCAAAAATAATTCTATAGCCATTTTTCCTCATTTTTTCTGCACAAAATAATCATTTTTCTACTTACAATAGAAAATTTATTTAAAAAAATTATTGAGGAAAAACATCTCAGTAGCATTTCATTTATTTTTGTTTACAAAATAATAATTTTGCTATTTGTAGTGAAAAAAATAACCCCTTTTATGTTAACAAGCCTGAATAGAGTAGAAAAAGAAAAAAAATTATTTTTAGTAAATGTGATTTTTAATTTGATTACGTAGGAGTAAATTATATATTCGATGGATAAAATAAATAAAATTAATAATTAAAAGATGAAACAAAAAAACTTATAATATTTGAAGGAATAAAAATGAAATTAACACCAACATTTAAAACCAGGTTTCTTAAAAGCAATATCAACCTCGTTTCAGGCACAACCAAAACTACGAAAACAAAACTCTAACTTAAACTTCCACAGAAACCAAACCAAAAAAAGGCAAAAAAACCCTAAGGTTTCACAGTTGCCTTCCAGCAGCATCAGCCACAAAGGGCAAGTAAGGGGTCCGGCCCAGAACACAACAAACCAAGCTATAAACAAAGCAGAAAACCACAAACACGAACACGGCGTTGTGGCCCATCACCATAATCTTGAACCCGATTCCCGCCCGACCCGGACTGAATATCCGCTGGAGGAGCAGCGGCAGAACGAGGAGGACGTCGAGCACCACCGCCTGCATGGCGTTGAACCGGACGTAGCGGCTGAGGCCGGGGTTCCTGACGACGCCGAGGTAGAGCGCGAAGAAGACGGCGAAGCTGGCGTAGGGGAGCGAGCGGTAAAGGGCGAGGAGGGGGAGGATGGGCTCGAAGGCGGCGCCGAGGACGGGGTACTGGGCGAGGAGGAATCGGCCGTACTGGAGGCCGTTGAAGAAGGGGAGGAAGTAAGCGGCGGCGGAGATTAGGCGGTCGGTGGCGGGAGTGGGGTTGTAGGACATGGATATGGGTAGGGTCCGGGTGGGTGGAGGTCGGGTTCGGGAGGCGGCGGTGGGTCGGGGGAGTCGGATGGTTGATCTGAGCTGGGGAAGTAACCTGGATCTGGATGTTGTTCCATTAGCAGAGGCGGCGGCGGAAGAGGAAGAGGAAGAGGAAGAGGTAGTGTTAGGGGGGAGAGCGAGGCAGATCAGAGGAATAGACGCCATTATTTTGATATTTTGGGCTTTCCGGATGGATCTAATTGAATTTGGGGGTTTTGTGCTTTGCATGGCAAGACTGGGCCACTTTCTTCTTTCTTTCTTTTTTTTTTTTTTTTACATAGTTAAAAATGCTAATTACCATCAAATGGCCAATGAATAAATAAAATAGAATTTTTGGGATAAATCTTGTTATCGGTTGATATTTTAAGATTAATCTTGTCTAATTTTTTTAATAAATTTAGTCCATCAATATTAATGTTTATCGAAAATATCTTTAAAATAAATTTTTAAAAAATTTCATTGACCAAATTTCTTCCTACATAGAAATAAAAAACTTCACCTCAAAAATCTCGCCTAAAATCTCCTAAAAAATTTCATGCCGCAACTATCACAATCCTAGCTACGTTGCCAGCTTCATCCTTCGTCGCCGTTGTCGTCGCCAATTCCATCTTTTCTGATGCCAATGTCGGTCTCTTTTTTTGACGATCTCATTCACTTTCTCCGGTGTCGATCTTCGACATCGATCTCATTATTTTATTAAATTGATAAATTTATTAATTTAAAATTATGAAAAAATTTCTCATTCCACTAAAGTGATAAAATTATTAGTTCAAAATTCTAGAAAGAATTTCTTGTTCCATTAAATTGAAAAAACAAATTGAAAATTTTTTTTCAAGAAAATTAAAGTGATAAATTTCTTATCAATGGAGATGTCAACTATAGAGACGTCAAGATTTGAAGTAAAGATCTGGAGGGAGGAGCGGCGGCGGTGACGGAAGAGTCTAAATCGAAAGGGATGAGGGGCGGCAAAAAAGCGGCAACATCGAAATCTTGAGTTGGTGGCGACGACGAAAGACGACGGAGCAGTGGCAGCAACGGAGGATGGCGGAGAGAAGAAGTGGTCGGTGGTAGGTGGTCAGATGGAAGAGCAGAAGGGGCGAGGGGGAGGGCGACGGTGCGAGAGAGAGAGAGTTAGAGTTAGTGCTGTTAGGGTTTTATACTGGTTTTTTACTTTGAATTTGCTAGTTTTCTAATTTAATTTGTGGGGTTCCGTATCAATTATTAATTACTATAAGTATAAAGAATCCATATTGAGAAAATTCAAAATTCAGAGTTTCTATGCAAGAGTTTTATCTTCAATAATTGCAAATTCAGCAAATATGATAAAAGAGGAAGTAAAATCTTTTAAATAGGACAAATCATTCATGAAAATTATCTTGATTTATGATAAGACTAAAATTAATAAAAAATACTAAGATAGAATTAAAACTATTATGAGATCGAAATTAAGCTTAGATAATAATCAAACTTTAAATCGGCTAGAATTAAATTTTTACTCGTAGGAATTTATTATTTTCTATCGAATGAAAGTGGTTATTAGCCTTTTTTTAATTTATTTATTTTCATTTTTGTTGGAGAAAAGCATCACTCTATTGATCGTTTGGCAAAAGGGATATTTTAAACTTTTTCTTAAAATATACAATATTTATTTAGTATACTATTTATGGGATTCTATTTTATTTATTTATTTATTAAATTTGCTTTGCTACGCAGCTCGATATATATATATATATATATATATAGTACAATACTTTACACGCAATCATTGACTCTCACGAGCCCCACATACAACACAGGTATATATGTATCGACTCTCACGAGCCCTAGAAACAATTCTATCAAAACCAAGATAATTCTCACGCCTCACCTATAACTCTTGCAACCTACACAACGCAACACATGCAACCTATACAACGCAACACATGCCACTTTAGGACCACATTTTTGTCATTCAGATTTTCACACACATATGCATTGTTCGCCAGAGTTAACATGTATCGGAGCACATTTTCGTCCATTGTTTATGCTTTGTTAACCAAAGTTAACATGCATCGGACCACATTTTCGTCCAATGTTAACTGCACACATATGCATAAACAAAATCAAGGTTTTACATACACAATGACCACATATCCGTCCCTCAACATGTTTAAATAAAACTAGAGTTTTAAATACATAAAATCACATACAAACACCACGTTTCACATAACGATATCACACGCCACATAACTCGTCATCCATTAACCCAGACGACCAACAATCTACAAGACAAAGCCCAACCCCGAAGGCTAACTTCAAATCTCCAAAAACACAGTTTTCCAAAACATTTGTACAAAATTCCATTTTTTTTCCAAAACACGCCTTTTAGAAAAAGAACCATGGATCCAAATATGTTATACACACAACGATGTATACACACCACGATTAACAAACTCATGTCAACTTCGAAGATGACAACAAACGACCACAAACTCCCAAGGCCACAACACGACCCTTCAAAACAACAAAACAGCTCCAATAGAACATCAGTTGACTGGGCACCCCTATCCAGTCGACTGAAAACCTACTGGAAATCAAAAACTCCAAACAGACGAACCCAGTCTACTGAACCTTCAAGTCCAGTCGACTGAATCACCACACTGTTGACCAAGTCGACTGGATCAACCAGTTTAGTTGGCTGTACCACGGCGAGAACAAACCCTGGCTACGGGAACAACTCCTCAACCCTAAACTCGAAGCAATCAAACTCCCTTTTGATACCCTCAAACATACATAAGCCCAAAACAACGAGGAAACACCGAAAGAAAAGTCCTAAAAAGCCATTTCATCCAACTGAAAGCAACCGAAAACGATTTTGAACCAAAATCTAACTTTTCGAAACATAAACCAACTTTTTATGCATTTTTAAGCGGTAAAAACACATATGATTTCACGTAGCACCCTTTTAAGACATGAGAGTTTAGGATCTTACCTCATTGAGTCAAAAGGTCGACGCCTCAAAAAATAAACCTCGTCAAAACGACATTCCGTCCGGATGTACGCGTAACCCTCGGTGTAGTTAGTAAGGATCCGTTACTCGATCGCCAAAAATTAAGCCTCGGGCCCCCCAAAAATTAGAGAGAAGGCAGAGGTTTCGAGGGTTTCAAGAGGTTGAGAAAGAAAATATCTTTTGAAAATATCTAAGACTAGATATTTATAGGGCTCATGAAAATATCCTCTTTTTTAAAAAAAAAAAATTTTGCATCACAACGCCCAACGGCACCGAGATCCAACCTTACATGCATTTTTAAATCCAAACATGTATAAAACGTATATAAACATACATAATAAAAACGAGTCAGGGTCTCACAACTCTACCCCCTTTAAAGAAATTTTGTCCCCGAAATTCAACACTGAATCTCATGTCAAACACTATCCATCAACCATCAGCAATCTCGGATGCATGCCCAACAACACCGCACAACAGGCAAAATGCCTCAACAATTGAAACCCCAAGACTGTCGTCACACGAAGTAAACACTTTTTCGAAGAACAAATCGCCATCAAGACCACCCGCGTGCACAAAGTCCCATGGGCACTTTCCTTAGCCATACAACAACCACCCTCGTTGTACTACCACATACCGGCTCCATCGCACATCGCAGTGCACACCAAGGAATATCTCTGCAAGTCCAAACACACGATGTCAAACCCTCGACATCGGTCACATGCGATCACGCACAAACCGTACTCAAGTTCTGACGGTCACCTAATGACCACGCACTATTTTACTACATTGCTACCCCTGCTGATGCTAACAATGCCATCACTGAAGTTGACACAATGCCCATCCACGTGCAACAACATGAACACTTGACTCTAGAGAAAAGTCCGCTCAATTCACCTAGAATACCAATTATCACACTTCATCTAAACTTTCATCCTCTATTCGGTCTTCCATCACGAACCACAATTCTCACCCTAAAGGTACATTAGGTATCACACCATTGTCCACGACAAAATTTCGCATAACTGAAGACCAGCCTGGTAACACAGCCACAAAACCAACACAGTCATCTGACCCCAGCGGGTCACTTGGACCAGATATGTCATACAGACAGAACACCTCACAGGTACCCACCAACCTACACGAACTCAATCATATCTCTCGTGCAATAGCACATCACTACACAACTCAACGTGTCGCCACCAAATCACTTAAAACCAACAATCATGTTAGTTCTGACAGGTCATAGCAATCAAGGCTTCTCAACGTCGATTCCTACTTAACTCATACCTTACCACATTCTCAGATCACCATCCAGACCAACGGTTACACCTAAACATACCACTTACCACAATCGACAACCACTTCTTGACTCAGTTCACAGCACCAAACAGAACACAAATCCAAACTCACTAGACCATCCATAATACAACCTCAATTCCCAGTAACATACTCTCCAGATGAGTCATCTACCAAAACCAAACCACTAACCATGCTTCAACTGCACTCGAACAAAACGCTGCTCATACAAACACTAAACAGTTTATCAACCAAGGTCAACTTCACGCAGCTAACTCCAACTCACCAACGAGTTCCACTACGTACCAAGCGATCAACACTCAATCCATAGCCTCACCTCTCAACAACCAACAGCAACCAAGGCACACACCCAAGACCCAAACCACAGCCTCACCCACCCCAAGGATATGCAACGCATATACACAAGAAAAATATAAATGATGTAATACATCGCATGATCACAAACATTAACCACATAAGCATACTAACACTTAGTCACATACGTACATGCTAAACAAACAAACTCCACATACCGAGGAGATTCGACAAGAGTGACGCGTCAATTTGGATAACCTACTTAAATTTCTTGCTAGAAAACACGTCAGTCAAACGCATTTCTAACTCGGCTTCCAAGCATGTTAACCCAAACGCCTGAAGGCAAGACTGTCTAATCCTAAGGTTCAACCCCCATGCTCACATATACACGTCATTCACATATTTAAGAAGTGATTGTACTCATGTTATCAAAACATCTAAACACATACAATCAAGCACACGCAATCAACCTCACAAGGTGAAGCACCCTTTTTCCATGGATCTTAAGTATTCGAACCCAGAGCTCTGATACCATTCTATAACGCCCCAAACTTCGGGCCACCTAAACACCAATAAACAACACCCATTCCGATGTTTCAGTCTCAAGATAAAGAATATATATGCATTAAATATAATTGCTAATAGGCTTACAACACGAGATTTCAAAACCAAAAACATGTACAACATTACATGGTCCTAAACAAAACAAAAAGGATGACTATAGATCTTTAGCCCTTTCAGCTCCACTTGATCAATCTGCGTGATCATAAGCACCTAAAAAATATTTTTAAACCCCATATCGTGAGTTAAAACTCAACAGAAACTAGACAAACATATAATAAAAACTAAACATGCTGTTGCGAAAAGATTTGGATATTTCAACTCACACGAACTTCAAAACTAGTTTGATATATATATATATATATACACACACACGCAATCATCGACTCTCACGAGCCTCACATGCAACACATGTATATATATATTGACTCTCACGAACCCCAAAAACAGTTCTATCAAACCCACGATGATTCTCACGCCTCACCTACAACTACTGCAATCCACACAATGCAACACATGCAATTCTCACATCGCAACACATGCAACCTACACAACGCAACACATGCAGCCCTCACATCGCAACACATGCAACCCACACAACGCAACACATGCCACTTTAGGACCACATTTTCGTCCTTCAGATTCTCACACACACATGTATTGTTAACTAGAGTTAACATGTATCGGACCACATTTTTGTCCATTGTTTATGCATTGTTAACCAGAGTTAACATGTATCGACCAAATTTTCGTCCATTGTTAGCCACAGTTAATGTTTATCGGACCACATTTCCACTCATTGTTAACCACACACATACGCATAAAAAAAATCAAGATTTTACATACACAAGGACCACATATTCGTCTATCAACATGCATGAATAAAATAAGAGTTTTAAATACACAAAATCACATACAAACACCATATTCCACATAACGACACCACATGCCATATAACTCGTCATCCACTAACTCATACGACCAACACTCTACAAGACAAAACCCAACCCTGAAGGCTAGCTCCAAACCTCCAAAAACATAGTTTTTCAAAACGTTTGTACAAAACACCTTCTTTTCCAAAACACGCCTTTTAGAAAAAGAACCACAGATCAAACACGTCACACACACAACGATGTATACACACCACGATTAACAAACCCACGTCTTCCCTGAAGACGACAACAAACGACCACAAGCCCCCAAGGCCACAACACGACCTCTCAAAATAACAAAACAGCCCCAACAGGACATTAGTCGACTGGGCACCCCCATCCAGTCGACGGAGAAGCTGCTGAAAACCAAAAACTTCACACAAACCCAACCCAATCAACTAAACCCCCAAGTCCAGTCGATTGAATCACCACACTGCCGATCCAGTCGATTGGAACACTCAATCCAGTCGACTAGACCATGGTGGGAACAAACCCTGGCTACGAGAACAGCTCCTCAACCCCAAAATTGAAGCAACCAAACTCTCTTTTGATACCCTCGGACATATACAAGCCCAAAACAATGAAGAAACATCGAAAGAAAAGCCCTAAAACCCATTTTATCCAACCAAAAGCAATCAAAAAAGATTTTGAACCAAAACCCAACTTTTCGTAACATAAACTAACTTTTCATGCATTTTTAAATGGTAAAAACACATATGATTTCATGTAGCACCCCTTTAAGACATAAGAGTTTAGGATCCTATCTTGTTGAGTCAAAAGTTCGATGCCTCAAAAAATGAACCTCGTCGAAACGAGATTCTGTCCGGATGTACGCGTAACCCTCGGTGTAGATAGTAAGGATTCGCTACTTGATCGTCAAAAATCAAGTCTCAGGCCCCTCGAAAAGTAGAGAGGAGGCAGAGGTTTCGAGGGTTTCAAGAGTTTGAGAGAGAAATATCTTTTATAATCTTTTAAAAATATCTAAAGCTAGATATTTATAGGGCTCATGAAAATATCTTTTTTTTGAATTTCGCACCACAACGCTCAACAGTCCCAAGATCCAACTCCACATGCATTTCTATGCTCGAGCATGCATAAAACGCATATAAACACGCAACAATAAAAACGAAAAACTACGCGCCGAAAACAGAAAAAAAAAAACGGGTCAAGATCTCACAACGGAGCAGTGGCGGCAACGGAGGACGACGGAGAGAAGAAGTGGTCGGTAGTAGATTGTCAGATGGAGGAGGAGAAGGGGCGAAGGCGAGGGCGAGGGCGAGGGCGACGGCTAGGGGCGACGGTGCGAAAGAGAGATAGAGTTAGTGCCGTTAGGGTTTCATGCTGGTCTTCCACTTTGAATTTGCTGATTTTTCAATTTAATTTGTAGGGTTCTGTATCAATCATTAACCACCATGAGGATAAAGTTTTCGTATTGAGAAAATTCAAAATTCAAAGTCCTATACAAGAGCCTTATCTTCAATAATTGCAAATTCAGTAAATGTGATAAAAGGAAAGTAAAATCTCTTAAATAGGGCAAATCATTCATAGAAATTATCCCGATTTATGATATGATTAAAATTAAAAAAAAAACTCAAGTAGAATTAAAACTATTATGAGGTCTAAAAAAATAATTAATTTCTCAAATTTCTCTAAATAAAATTTTAACCATTAAAAGTTTAAATTTTGATAAGTAAAATCTAATTTTGACTGATCAAAATTAAGCTTAGATAAGAATCAAACTTTAAATCGGTATAATTAAATTTTTACTCGTAGAAATTTATTATTATCTATCAAATGAAAGTGGTTATTAAGTTTTTTTTAAATTTATTTATTTTCATTTTTGTTGGATAAAAGCATCACTCTATTGAGCGTTTGGCAAAAGGGATATTTTAATTTTTTTCTTAAAATATACAATATTTATTTAGTATACTATTTATGGGATTCTTTTTATTTATTTATTTATTGAATTTGCTATGCTAAGCAGCTTTATCCATTTAATCATGAGTTTGTCTATTTTCACATGAAGTTTCACAGATGAAATCACAGATTGTTTATTTGAATTACCAACTAGGCAGCGGGTCCCACAATTATTTTTTTCCTTAAAAAATAGACCATGCACAACTCCAATACTCTCAGCAGAAAAAATAGAATGCCTCTTGGAAGAATTAAGAAGAATAGAATGCCTCCTGAGAAAAATAGAATGCCTCAAGTACTCCTGGACAATTGAGCAACTCCAATTTTCAATTGTTAATATGAAATTAGTTCATTTTTCAATCAAACAAATTGTTGAAAAGATCAAAGACTAAAACTTGTCAAAATAAAAAAGAACAAATAGGAGATACATAAAAATTTAAGTTACATAAAATGTTTAAAAAGTGCAATAAATAACAAATCTTAAAATAGAAAAAGTTACCTTCATCAAACACATTATCATTGTCAATAAGATACATGCAGTCACATCCTATACAAATGTTCTTCACCAAAAGATCTAATATCTTTTGCAATATTAACATTTACCTAGCAAATTAATTCACCAAAAGATTCAAAACAAATTCACAAAATGATCTAACAAAAGATTCACAAAATGATTGTATATTTCTATTCTCCATCACTATCTTTTGAATTTAATATTTCTGTAAAATTTGATTGTCCTGCCATCCAAACACTATTACTCTGTAGAACTTGCTGAAATCGAAAGTTCTTTTCATGTACCATATTTGTTTGTCCAAAATATTAATGGTAAGTTATGTTTGGACACATAAGAGACTTCATGTAACTCTGTCCTTCAATATGCTGCATCTTTGATTCCTACAAATTACATAAATAAAATTGCATTAAAAAATAACTTAACCTCACTTCTAGCTTCACTATAATAGCGAAAAAAAAAAAAAACTTACCTTTAAAATTAAATTTTCTTGTGTATCATGCACATGCCCAACCTCTTGTAACTCTTGCAAAATTTTGAATAACATAGGTTAGTAAATAATATATGTCATAAGTAATGAATCAAACAAGATTGAAATCCCAATAGTGATTAAAGTAGGAGGCACCATCATTTGTAAAAGCATACTCAACAACAATATTATCCACCAATGTGACTAATTTAATGAATAATGGTAGAGAAAAAATAGTACTTCAAGTTTAAAGAAAAGAAAAATAGTTTTCAGATGTCTTCTGCACAACATTTTCTGCTTGTGGCATTAAAAGATATAGCAAACAAACTCAAAAATCTGTTTGATTCACTATTGATGTAACTGCTTTGAGAAAGTTTTGATGTTTACTATTCTCTGGTGTTCTTTTTCAGAGTTAGAAATACTATACAATGAGAACATTGTATTCTGTGGAATTCACCATTTTAAGAACATACATTTAAAAGGACATGTCTAAAAAAGAAGCAAAACAGCCTAGGTTTTTTTGCTCCGTTTTTTATCAGCAACTTTCAAAATTCACAACAACGCGTATTAATTAACTCGGGGAACTTAGATAAAGAGGATTAAATAATGAAATTAAAATGTATTTTTGAATTTGAAACTGTTTGAGTTGCTTCCCATGAAATAGAAATGTCACAAATAAATGCTTCTTGCACTTCTCATGCAAAAAAATCTAGAACAAATAACACAAACAAACAACCGCACACCTATACAGGTTAACCAATAACCAGCTTGCCTTCAAGTGCTCAATAAAAATACAAAGCAAAAAATAAATGTCTTCAAGATCCAAGAATCATAATTCTGTAAATACCAAAACTATCATACCTATCAAAATCAAGTTCCTTAGTCGTCGGCATAGGAGGTATCCGCATCGAAGTAGTTGCCGGCGATGGAGAAGGTGCTGATATCAAAAGATCTTCCGACAACATACTTTTAGGATCAAAACTCAGAATTATTAGAAGTTTGAGTAAGAAGTACAACCGGTTTCGATTTCAACACGGGGGTTGCGCAAAATGGAAACAATGTAGTTGAGCCTGGTAGAGTTTCAAATGATAGGAGAGATAGAGAGAGAGAGGATGGCACCTGGTTTTGGAAGCGTATTGGAGAAGCTTCTCAAGAAAAGTTTCCCGCGTGTATTGGAGTTATGCATGCTCTGTTTGTTAAGGAAAAAAACAAACAATTGTAGGACCCACTGCCTAGTTGGCAATCCAAATAAGCAATCTGTGATTGCATCTGTGAAATTTGTCTGTGCAAGTAGACAAACTCTTTAATCATTCAACACACAGGAAGAGAAGAATTTTTTTTTTTTTTATTAGCTTATTTCCGTTACGTTAAAACATTGTCATTTTTGGCGGTATAACTAGAATTCTTTTTCTATTATATTAAAAGAGTTGACATGATAAGTCTGAGAAACGCTCTGATTGGTAACATTATTTTTTTGAGTTTTTAGCTAAAAATGTTAAAAAGTTAACTCTGGCAAAAAAGTAAAGAAATTAAATAGTAAAATCAAAACATTAACTCTCAGAATATTCTATTAAAATTCTCACTACTTTTAAAATACAAAAATACTTTTTATTCATAACTTATTTAATACTATTACCAATTATATATAATTGTTAATATCAAATATATAAAATTATAAATTTTTTCATTTTGAATAAAAAGCAAAAAAAGTAGCTTTTTATCTAAACTATCAACTTTAAAAAAGTTAGCTTAAAAGCTAAGTTACCAAAGAACCTATTTTGAACTCAATTTAGCCTTTTGACTAAAAATGCAAAAAAAAAAAGAAAAAAAGAACCAACTTTTAAGTTAGTTGACAATTGAAACAAAGAGAAGATGAAGAAGTCACACTACTTTTATGTATCCATTTAGTGGGTTCAAAAAATGAGTTTAAAATAAAATAAAATAAAGATGCCCACTCATTGCCATTTTGTTTTGCAAAAAGTTTTGAACGGTTGTGAGATAAATAAAAGTTGTGACAAGATTTTAAGATCTTTTTTTTGCATGTTTATTAAGGTAAAATAGTGAACCTGACAATTTTCAATTGCCAGTCTTTAGAGCCTTCTCTTAGTGGGAGTATTCTTGATGATGATATATTCAACCCAAGAGCATCTATGCCCGATGGAGTGCTGATGTGTTAAAAGTTATCTCGAACTTCTTAAGAGAAGAGAAATATGCTCTTATTTATAATTATTTATAGAGGTTTAAAACTCAAATCAAAGTCTTGAAGACGATATTATGTGAATTTGCAATTATTTATAGAAGTGTAAAACCCAAATCAAAGTCTTAAAGATGATACTATGTGAATTTGCTATTATTTATCATTAATGCTGTAAATCTAGAAACAAAATTTAAAAAAATACTTAGAAAGTAATTTGAATGGTTGAGATCATATTTAATAAGATGTAGAACACACTTCAATGAATCTCAACTATCCAAATTACTTTCTGAGTATTTTTTTAAATTTTATTTCTAAATTCATAGTATTACTGTATTATTTATAGGGGTGAAAAACCCAAATCAAAGTCTTAAAGACCATGCTATGTGAATCAGCAGATGCGCTTCTTCCAAAAAGTAAACACAATCTATGGGTGAGAATATTTACGATCCCATAAAAATGTGAAATGATTCATTGAGAAAGAAAATGATAAAAATTTCTCCATGCTCTTTCAACAGTGTTTCTACAAAACAAGTCGCTCGACCAGTAAATAGTTAGATACCCTCCAATGCCCAAGATAGATGGTGAAGGAGAAACAAGAGTAACAGTGCAGGAGTTTGTTGCATACCTCAATGCATACAGAGAGTTAGATCTTGCTTTTTGTCTATAATCTCACCATGTGTCATCCTCTTTGTAGAGCCTATAAAATATTCCATTAAGGATGCTCTTGGTGTGTATATGCTTTATATATGGAAGGCATTATCCTTTACAGTTTGACATTATTAAAACTAATAGTTTATAAATTGTAATTGTAGCAAAAATTGTAAGTTTTTGGTAACAAAACTAATTTGTAACTAAAACAGAAAAAAAAAGTAATTGTAACTTATAACAGAAATTGTGAGTATTTAAAAAAATTATAATTTATTGCTAAAATTAATAGTATAAAGTTAAAAACTAACTCAATAAGCTTTGCCAAACACTCCCAACGATCCTGTGTTTGGTGAATGGAAAATTGAATCTAGCAACAATAGAATTCGAACATTTGCATCATAACTAATAAGAAAGGGCCTCATCCACCAAGCCAATTCCTTGGTGAAATTGAACTCCAAAAGTCCACGAACTAACATGGACATTAGGGAAAAGGAAACTTTTATGAATAATCTACAAAAATTAAACCACAAAATATACTGATACATGTACAATAGTAAATAGCTAGTTTCAACATAAAAACAACGTTCGGTCCATGAATTCCATTTTCCATTGTGTAGGAATAAACGATTCGACAACACATTTTAGAAGAACAAGCATGAACTTTAGAAATCCTTGGCTTTTCTCCGTAGTTCATTTAGTTCCTTCTCAATCTCAATATCTTGAAATGGAAATGCTGAGCTTGTACTCCGGACGGCCGTTCTCCCAGGTGGAAGCTCTCCTTTCTATTTTAGCAAACAAAAAAGCAATATAATTCACAATTCGATAAAAAAAAGAAGGAAAAGTGATATTATACATCCAAAAGAAAGAAGTTCAAACAATTGCCACAGCCAGCAAATGATGATCCGTTTGGGTGCCAGAAAAGTAAAGGAAAATTCATTCAGGATAATATAACTGCTATGTTGATCCCACAACTGTGAAATTACAAATTAAAACCTTTCCCAATCTCTCAGCCAAGATTAAAAATGCCCGCACAAGGGAATTTGATGAAGGTCAGTCTTAATGTGCCGAGGTTAAAGGTTATTTCTAGTAAGAAGAAAACATGATAAAAGTTAAAGCAGTGTTAATATAAACTTATGGGTGGAAAATAACTGAGATATTGGCATGTGAAAATTAGTGCATTCTATTTTTCAGTAACTACTGCCCAGAATGAACTCTGAACTGTACGTTGCCATTTTGTTATGAACAATAAAGCAGTTACATGGTTGGAAGAGAACCTTATGTTGTCGTGTAGTTAGAAATCATGCTTACCAAAGGTTTTCAGGCTGGATAAGCCTTTGGCATTGAAGTAATGACATAATGAAAAAAACAGTTTCCCTAGCAAACATGATGAGAGAAATAGTAAAGCAATAGAATCTGTTTCCCATGAAAGAATCCAAGCTCTTTGTTCCTTATTGGCCACTCCGGAATGACTAGTTTAAGGAAGCGGTCCTATTTAGGGACAACCATTACTCCCCAGCCAACGGTTACCCTGTCGCTATATATAGGGCCGGTTTGCAGCCATTTTTTGCCCCTATAGGACGGGAAGATGTTAAATTTGGATACCCTGATTGGTTTTGGACTGGGAAAGGTATTAGATAATCCCCGCCTGCATCTCCGTGCAGCATCTCCAACCTGGGAAAGTTATTAGATAATCCCCGCTCTGCATCCCCGCGTCCCTGTATCCCCAATTGTTAAATTTTATATATGCCATTATATTTTAACTAAATTGCAAACATACCATTGCGTGCGCGCACACACAAATATACATATACACTAAATTCATTTCGGGTTCTCTACTCGCTGCTTTTCAGAGCTATCACTAGGGCCTGCAACTCAGACAAACTGTGCGACTTTATTTATACTTTTATTCTTTTCTTATCTCCCCGCTCGTTGATCTGGGAAACTGTGTTTTGTTATAATGGCATAAAATAATATTTTGTTGTAAATTGAATGGAAAGCATCTGTAAGCAGCATCATTTCAAGTGGGATGCTTTGGTGAACTCTCACACTTGAGTTCAACAATCCATAGTCAATTCAACTCTCATGGCACAAAGTTCTTGGGAATTTCACTCCTTTAGAGGGAAAATTGATATACAGATTTTATCTGTGTATAATAAAAAAAGTATCCTTTCATGTTGAGTATTGTCCACTCCCATGGAATTGTGCTTCAAAGCACTGGATAACATTTCATTATTCAATACTATCACTGGTAGTCGGGAAACCAAAATTTTTGGTTTTGGTTTCGTTTTTTGTTTCTTTATTAAAATACTAATATAAGTATTTATACCTCATTCTATTTACATCTATTTGAATCCTCTCTTAAATACTGGGGAGTCTCCACTATCCCGTGTATACCAAGACTGTCCATTTTCTCTGGCCGAGACGGAAAAAAAAAAGTCCCATAGGGAGCGGGTATGGTAACACTAAAAATCTCTCCGTTGGGGTTGGGCCAGGATCGGGGAGGAACAAATTAGATGGGGATTAGGGAAGGGGAATGCAAAAATTGGCCCCGGCCCGATCCATTGTCATTCCTAGTCCTATTGCTCATCAAAGCCCTTTTTGCATTCAAATGATTCTTTAAACCCCAGATAGGGACATTACATAACCACAAAAATTACTTAAAGATGACAGAACAGATAGATCAGTGATTCCTGCTTTCCTAGTACATATCAGCTATAACCTGGCATTCCACACCCACCAGGATTAAATATAACAGAACAGCGAGAATAGTGATTCCTGAATTCACAGTACAAATCAGCTATAAGCAGAACATATCTTCCAGGAAATGAATGAGGAGTACAAAATACCTTTGTGCTGCCAGATAGTTCTTTCTTCAGATTTGCAAGATCATCATCAACTGAGGTGCTCTCTAGCAATGCAAACTGTAGAAGAAAGAAGAGTATAATTGTATATTTACAATAAATGTGTGCAGGAATACTGGTTTTTAGAAAACTAACTAAACAGGGGGCATGAATATATGTAATCAAGACAAACAACAGTGTGTGGCACTAACGTAATGCGAATTTGACCTCCAAAATCATTTATTTTTTTGCAAGAACAATGTAGAAGTTTTGCTGAATTCTCATGTGATAGTGACCAAGGTTTTTTTTTTATTTGAAGTCCGGACCAGTTTGCACGCACCTCGACTAATCTAAGAATCCTGAAATTAATAGCCAGGTAAACCTTCAGTGGTCTTGAGAGGATTTGAACCACTGACTATTGGGGAGCAAACCCAAAGTGTGACCAGTTGAGCTATCCCTCAGGATTGGCTAAGGTGACTTAATCTTCGTGTTGCACTATTATATATATGCGAAACAACTTCTATGCAGTACCAAGAAAAACATTTAACTAGAATGAGCAGAAGATTTTTCAAAAACTTTTTTACATGTGCTTGATAATAATAAAAAAAAAGATATCCACAAAGGTGCACACAAATGGGACTATGAACCGATATTGAGTACTAATTGAGTGCCAAGTTAGATAGTCACATAAGCAATGTATGGAAACAATTCTGGGGCATAGAGAGCTCTTTGAACAATATAGTTCTACTTTTTCATCCATTCCCATGTGACACCTTATCATTAATTCAAATTAAGTGCATGTTTCGGATGCCTAAAAAACTTGGCTTTTAAGAGGTTTAGCTTTTTTAGAAAAAAGAGGAATAAAAAAAAATAGATTATTTGGGATAATGTTTTGTAGTAGCTTTTTTGCTTTTTATTGAAATGTTTAAAATATCCTTACTTTTAATTTTTAAGTTGTAGTATTTGGGATATTGACACAGTTTTTTTTATTTTTGTGAGTAGGGTTGACTTTTTTAAGTAAGGGTATTATAGTATTTTTTTAGAAAAAAGTTAAGGTGTTTGGGATATGTATTGGTTTTTTTCTTTGGATTAAGTGATAGATAAAAAATTAGTTACCTTTTTTTTTTAAAACCAAACAGTGTAGTTTAAAATCCGGTTATTTTGCAAAAAAGCCGGCTTAAAGCTATCCCAAACAGGCCCTAAGCCTAAAAAAGTTTGTAGGAAAAGTGGGAAAACTCTTAACAGAAGAACTAGGGATGTAGAAAGTAAGCTGCTACCTTTCCTTCAAGATCATCATTGGTTAGTTGGTTGAGTGCCTCTGCTTGAGATTCCATGGCCAAAACTGTCAGGAAACACAACAAAAAACTTCATAAGAGATACAATCAAAGTTTCAGATATACTCCAACATAACTTAAAGTGATTGCTTGGTGTCAAGAAGGGCCTAAATTGGAGTGATTGGACCTCAAAAATGTTAGATTCTCATAACCCATAGATCGAACCTTGAACATCTAACAATCAATGTAAGTTATTCCTTTCTCACCCAACAAAAGGAAAAAATAAGAACACTTGAATTGCATGAATAAACAAACCAGGATAAAATTGCATGAAGAAAGTGGTCAATTACAACTTACAAAGTACTTCCTCACATATAAGAAAAATGACCACGATACACAGAGACCGTGATAATGCATACAAATCAATTCATCAATATTTATTTAAATGTGAAATTTAACTACCAACATTTGGTGAACTCACTTCAAGTGCTACCGTTAAATCAACAGGCAACTCAAAAATTATGTGACCTGTCCATTTACATGGGATCTTATACATCCACAAGATCCAAGACTCCACATATATAAGAGGAATAATTGGTTCCAAATCTTAGGTTTGCTTGGATAAATTCAACCCAAAGACAAATAAAAACAAAGTGGGGTTTTAATTTATTGGATTCTTTCTTCCATTTTTCCTTTTAGATTCTAACAAACTCTGCTTTCTCTGTTTATTCATTGAGCAAATTGCAGTAAAAAAACCCCAATAAGATGCACTATGAAATTTGTTTTCCTAATGTTTTCAAGGAGAGTCCTTGGAAAACAATTACTGTTGTATTTGCAAAATTTATCATGCAAAACTTTGCGACGGTCTTATATAATGATTACGTATGTGATACCTCCATCCAGTATCCAAGTTCTCTCAAATTTCTAACTGTTGGTACTCTTTTGAGGAACCTCCTCCATAAAAGGAAAAATACCATACAATTTATATATTTTTTGTATTCTTATAACTAATTTATCGCATAGTTAATGTTTTTATGTAGTCATAAACCTTCAAGCATATGCTAGCGTTGACAAGGCAAATGCAGTGTTTAGGAAATTCATCTTTCAACGAAAGGCAAGGCGGACATAGTATGATTCAAGATGTTGCCATCAGAGAAAACATCCTACAAGGCCTGCAATTTATTTTGCAGGGATAGTCCCACGAAGAGTTTGGGTAACCTCTTGTTGCACCTATCATAAGAACAAAGGAACAAAGATGGTAATCAATGATTTGGGCAGACCGTAGGCCCTCGAGGAAGATGGTAAGCATGATGATTGCCAAATACCTTGATGGGAGAGAGAGAGAGAGAGAGAGAGAGAGAGAGAGCAGTGGAGAGTCTTGACCTCAGCCATTGGAGAGTTGAGAAGTAAAGATTCATGTACGAAGGAAGCCACTTATAAGTTCCCTTGCTTTGACAACCCAGATGTTTCTTACCTACCAACAGACCTCAGGTGTTGTATCAAGTTGTTGCAGAGGGTAAGTAAAATAAGTCTTGGTCAGTTGCACAATAGTAGGCTTGATACAATGTATGAGGTATCGATCTTGGTCATCATCAATCTTGTTTTCTTGTTTCTGTCTCTCTCTCAGAGATCAGCCATGACATAGGTGTCCTCGAGACAGTGAGGTACTACAGTTCCCTAATAATGCTCCAACTCTTAACTTTTAATCTATAAGTTCTCTAGTGGTCCTGAGTAGAGTCCCTAAACCCTGCAATAAACTTTAGGATGCTTAAAGGTGTCTTGGATGCCACTTGTGGTGGATGGGTGGTGAACCTAGTTAAATTATTATTATTTAAAAAAAACATATACTGTTATATCAATCACATTACATTTGCATTCCATCAAAACTAATGAAATAAATGATAAATCATTAAATTCTTTTTAATCAATCAATACATCCAAGATGGCCTATATTATAACCAAACCAAACAAAAAATAAGTATTGCGTCCAAATTAATTGGGTCAGTTACAGATTGCATATATCTCTAATACAAAAGTATTTTTTTACGCAAATTATAATGTGTTTCATCTATGTCTAAGTGATGGACATAAGTGTCCGAATCATGATTATTTCAAAAGAAAAAAAAGAAGGTAATAAGACAAGTTTGACCGAGTGTCCCCCGTGTTGTGAAGTGTTTGAAGAGAGTCGTGTCGGGTCATGTCGTTGTCTGATATCAGTACCTTCTTAAATGTGTCCATGCCTCTTAAATACCAATTACATGGTCTCAACATAAACACATATAATTGGGTAGTGACAAAGTCAAGGAGTGCTCCAATGGCCCTAGGGTTTTCGGACATCAATTATTCCATGTGGTATGTTTTCCAATCATATTTCAAAGGAATTTTTCCTTTGTTTCTTGTTATGCACTTTTTGGTTCTTGGGTGATGGCTTCTTCCCTGATGCAAATGCTAGTTTTCTTTTGTGAGAATTCTACTTTGTGGGTGAAGATACTCCTTTTTTTTTCCATCATAGATCATGACTCATGCCTTCTTGTGCCTTATCCTTTATTTACCTTAAATTTGTTTACTATTTATTGTTCGCCCAAGGGATTTTTAATTAAATTTTGATAATTTTAATAATTTATTTTCTAAATTAAATTGATTTAAAAAGATTATATTTAGTTGACACCTTTATGCCATTTATGCTGATACTTTGCATCAAATGGGTTGATAGTCAGTGTTCTTGTGAAGAACGTTTTGTATTGACACCAATTAATAATTGGGTTGACACCTTAAGGCAAAACACGTTTGAAATTCTCAAATGTGTCGACATAAATGAAATTTAAGGTCGACACTTTAACTACTTAAGATGTTTCAAGAACTCAGATGAGTCGACATCAAATGATTTTAGGTCGACACATTTCGTATTGGATCGGGATTTATTTTGGGTTGACACCAAGGTATTTTGAGTCGACACCAAATGATCTTTCGGGCTCCAGACTTCGGATTTTATGAGTCGACACGAAATTCACATGAGTCGACACCAAAACACCCTTCAGGAAACAAATTGAGTCGACACCAAAGAGAAATGGGTCGACATCAGAACTACAACCTATTTCCTGATTCCAAGTCAAAAATGGTCGACACCAATGTTTTCTGAGTCGACACAAATGTTCATTTTGAAAACAAGAGTTTTGGGTTGACACCAAACGAAAATGAGTAGACACCAAAACAACCGAGACTGTCTGAGATTTTTTGAGTCGACACCAAACGAAAATGAGTTGACTCTAAAAGTCCCAAGACTGATTGTAACTTGATGAGTCGATAGCACAGCGTTTTTGAGTCGACACCGAAATGCTAGTAGCTGTTTTGACAAATTGGGTTGACACCAAAGAGATATGAGTCGACACCAAAGTCTCTCCTGAAAATCTGAAAAAGTGCATGAGGTCGACACCAAATGATTCATGAGTCGACACCACTGTGTGGGTGAGGTAAATGCAAAAATTGGGTCGACATCAACAAAGAAATGAGTCGACACAACCACTTGAAGAACCAAGCCCTAGGTATTTTGTGTCGACACAAAATGGCTTTGAGTCGACACCTACAATTAATTTCAAATCTCGCACTGGTTCCAACGATTGGATTTCAGAAGCATTAATTGCATCCACCAATCCACTAACGGTTACTTCATATAGCTATATAAAGAGTAAATTTTCAGAGTTTCAAATATCTGAACACTGTTATATTGCTTGAATCAAAAGCTCAAAATCTTCAAGAAAGCACTTATTGCTCATTTACTCCTTCAGCTAATTCTCACTCTTTTTTGTTCATTTATTTATAATAATTTGTAAAGAGAGTGAGTTAGTGAATCTTTGATTTTCTCATTAATTATAATAGAGGATGAGTCCCCTTAATCCTTTAAGAGAGTGAGTGATTCTCTTTAAAGAAGAGCTCAAGAGAGATTATTAGAAAAAAACATGGGATTGTTTTGTAGAATCTTTTTGAGGCTGTAAAAGGCTTTTGAATGCGCTTGCAAAGCATTCGATCCTAGTGGATATTCTCAAGAGGAGTCTAAAGGAGTGGACGTAGGCTTGAAAGAAGCCGAACCACTATAAATTTTGGTGTCTGGTTCAATTTCTCTTTTTCTAACCTCTTTAATTTGCTTGCAGTCATATATATTGTTATATTTGTTTGTGAAATTAAAAGGTTTTGAAAGAAGTTTTTAAAATTGTTATTATTATTTTAAAATTCAATTCACCCCTCTCTTGGGTTGCTTAAACTAACAATTGGTATTAGAGTTTGAGCTCTTGTTTTGACTTAACCGTCTAAGAGTATTTATGGCAACCACCAGTATTGGACCTATTCAATCTAAAGGTTAGTCTACCAATAGACCTCCTTTGTTCAATGGAACAAATTACAATTATTGGAAGGCTAGAATAAGAATTTACATTCAAGCCATAGACTATAACTTTTGGAGGGTTATTATAAATGGACCCAAAAGACCTACCAAGACTGTTGAAGGGGCAACTGTCCCTAAACCTAAGAGTGAATGGACTGAGATTGATATAAGAGATACAAAAAAATGCTAAGGCTATGAACCTTCTATATTGTTCTCTTGACCCAAATGAGTTTAATAGGATCTCCACCTGTAACACTGGCAAGGAGATTTGGAATAGACTTGAGATTACTCATGAGGGAACCAACCAAGTTAAGGAATCTAAAATAAATATGCTTGTTCATAATTTTGAATTGTTTAAGATGAAGTATGATGAAACCATTTCTGAAATGTTCATTAGATTCACTGATATCATTAATGGACTAAAATCTCTTGGTAAGGTTTACTCTAATGCAGAGAAGGTGAGAAAGATCCTAAGATGCATGCCTAAGAGTTGGGAAGCTAAAGTTATTGCCATTCAAGAAGCAAAGGATCTCACTACTCTAAACTTGAAGGAGCTTTTTGCTTCACTCATGACTCATGAGATGAATATCAAGATGGATAATGAAGATGATAGCAAGAAGAAGATAGGAATAGCTTTTAAATCTTCCATTCTTGATGATGAATCTAATGAAGACTCCACAAGTGATGAAAATAAAGATCTAGCCCTCATCACAAGAAAATTCAAAAGGTTTCTTAGAAATAAGAAACAAGAAGGAAGAAGATTCTTCAAAAAAGATGGGCACAAAAGTGGGCCCAATAAGTTCAAGGGAGAATCAAGCAGATTCAAGAGTGATCAAAAGAAAGATGAGATCATTTGTTTTGAATGCAAGAAGCCAAGCCACACGAAGGCTTAGTGTCCTCAACTCAAGAAGCATTTTAAAAATGGATTCAAGAAGACAATGTTGACTGCATGGGGTGAGAGTGTAGATAGTAGCTTCGAGGATGAAGAGGAAAATGAAATTGCTAACCTTTGCCTCATGGCCAAAGAAGACAATGAGGTAACCAATGATTCTTTTTCTTTAGAAGAACTTCAACTTGCATTTGAAGATTTGCATGATGAATTAATAAAGATGGGTGCTAAGAATGCTATTCTTAAAAAGTTGGTTCTTTCCTCATCTTGTCAAATTGAAGCTTTAAAAGAAGAAAAATGTTTGCTATCAAACCAAGTTTTGTCCTTGAAGAATGAAAACTAAGTTTTAAATGAAAAAAGTTGAAGATTTTACAAAAATTGTGCATAAAATTACTCTTGGAAAAAAGAACTTGGACAAACTTCTTGGAATGCAAAAGTGTGATTTTGACAAAGCTAGAATTGGATACCAACCAAAGAGAAAACAAAAGTTTTTGAGCAACATTTTTGTTAAAGCAATCTCAAATCATTCCAATACTACTTGCTTTCATTGTTATGAGCATAGATATATTGTTACACACTATCCACATAGAATATCACATGCTTTACCTGTTAAAAGGATTTGGGTTCCAAAGGGAACACGTCCACATGGAACTAAAACCAAAAGACCCAAGAAAGTTTGGATACCAAAAATCAAAACTTGATTTTCTTTGCAGGTGTGTCTCAAGTCCTCATTTAAGGAAGGGATGTGGTATCTGAATAGTACCTGCTCAAGACACATAACAGGTGACAAATCAATGTTTGCATCTTTCAAACCTAAAGATGGTGGATTTATGACATTTGGTGACAATAATAAGGGCAAAATCATAGGAATCGATTGTATTGATAAAATTTTTTTCCCTTCTATTGAAAATGTTTTGCTTATTGATGGTTTGAAACATCACCTTCTTAGCATAAACCAACTTTGTGACAAAAGCCACAAGGTTGTCTTTGATCATGCTAAGCGTGTAATTGAAAACTCAATTGACAACAAAATTATTTTTGAGGGACATAGACAAGAAAATGTTTACACTTTCAATTTAAACGATCTTTCCAAAAATGACACAAAGTGCCTTACTGTCTTGAGTGATAATAGTTGGTTGTAGCATAAAAAACTTGGACATGCTCACATGAACTTGATTTCAAAACTTTTGAAAAAAGAATTGATGATTAGTTTACCTCAAATCCAATTTGAAAAAGACAAAATTTGTGATGCATGTCAACAAGGCAAACAAGTTAGAAGTTCTTTTCAACCCAAAATAATGATTTCTATTTCTAGGCCTTTACAACTATTGCATATGGACTTATTTGGTCCAACAAGGACTCTTAGCTTTGGAGGCAAGAGATATGCCTTTGTTGTTGTTGATAATTTCTCTAGATACACCTGGGTGCTATTCTTAGCTCATAAAGATGAAGGCTTTGCCTCTTTTGTAAACTGTCTTGAAAAATTCAAAATGAAAAAGATTTTTAAATTACAAATATCAGAAGTGATGATGGTAGAGAATTTAAAAACAAATATTTTAAAAAAATTTATGATGAAAGTAGTAGAGACCATAACTTCTTTGCTCCTAGAAACCCTAAACAAAATGGTGTTGTTGAGAGAAAAAATAGGATTTTGGAAGAAATGGCTAGAACTATACTCTGTGAAAATAATCTATCAAGATATTTTTGGGCTGAAACTGTTAACACAATTTGTTATATCGTGAACAGAGTCATGATTCGAGTTTCTCTTAAAAAAACCCCATATGAGTTATGGAATGGAAGAAAACCTAACATCAGTTATTTTCGTACCTTTGGGTGCAAATGTTTTGTTTTGAATAACAACAAAGAACTTTTGGACAAGTTCGATGCTAAATTTGACGAATGTATTTTCTTAGGATATTCTATATCTAGTAAAGTTTATAAAATTTTCAACAAAAAGACTCTAGTTGTTGAAGAATCTATTCATGTTATATTTGATGAAGCTAACCTCGGCTCTTTCAAAGAATTTTGTGAAGATAACTTGGTTGACATAGAAAAAGGTGTTGAGGGCATCTTCATTAAAAACCAAGAAGAGCTAAACCATGAGGAAGCTACAAATGCACAGCAAAATGAAGTCCAACAGGCTGCTGGTACTTCAAATAAAGAAAATCCAGATTTGCTTAAGGAATAGAGGTATGCTCATGGTCATCCAAAACATTTGATTATTGGTGACCCATCTCAAGGTGTTAAAACTAGATCCTCTCTATATAATATTTATGGTAATTTAGCATTCTTTTCCTAGACTAAACTAAAACATTTTGAGGAAACTGAAAACGATGATTTTTGGATCTTGGCTATGCAAGAAGAGCTAAATTAATTTGAAAGAAATAAGGTTTGGAATTTAATGCCAAGACTTAAGGAACACTCTATCATTGATACAAAATGGCTTTTTAAAAATAAAATGGATGAGAATAGAGTAGTTCTTAGGAACAAAACTCGATTGGTAGCCCAAGGTTACACTCAAGAAGAATGCATCAATTTTGATGAAACTTTTACTCCTGTGGTTAGACTTGAAGCCATTAGGATGTTGCTTGCTTTTGCAGGCTTTAAAAATTTCAAATTTTATCAAATGGATGTCAAAAGTACCTTACTAAATAGTTTTATTTATGAGGAAGTTATTGTGAAACAACCTCTTGGCTTTAAAAATTCTGATTTTTCAAACCATGTTTACAAACTCACTAAGGCTCTTTATAGTTTGAAACAAGCACCAAGAGCTTGATATGAAAGGTTGAGCAAATTCTTAATTGAAAATGAATTTTCAAGAGAAAAAATTGATAGAACTCTTTTTATAAAGTCTCAAGGAAAAGACATGCTTGTTGTCCAAATATATGTAAATGATATTATCTTTGGCTCAACTAATGAAACTCTTTGCAAGGATTTTGCTAAGTGCATGTAGGGAGAGTTTGAAATGAGCATGATGGGAGAGCTAAACTACTTCCTTGGACTTCAAATCAAACAATCTCATGAAAGAATCTTCATTAACCAATCCAAGTACACGAGATTTGTTAAAGAGATTTGATATGCAAAGTGCAAAACCAATAAGAACTCCAATGTGCCCTTCAACAAAGCTTGACAAGGATGAAAATGATAAAGTAGTAGAATAAAAGAGATATAGAGGTATGATTGGATCTCTGCTTTATTTAACTGCAAGTAGACCTGACATCATGCTTAGTGTATGCATGTGTACTAGATATCAAGCTAATCCTAAAGAATCACATGTGACTGCTATTAAGCGCATCTTTAGATACCTTTTAGGTACACAAAACTTTGGATTATTCTATCATAGAGGAATAGCTTTTGAGTTATTTGGCTATTCTGATCCAGACTTTGTCGGTTGTAAAATTGATAGGAAAAGTACAAATGGAACATATCAATTCCTAGGACACTCTTTAATATCATAGTTTAGCAAGAAATAGAACTTAGTAGCCTTATCTACAACTGAGGCTGAGTACATTGCAGCTGGTAGCTGTTGTGTACAGGTTCTTTGGATGAAACAACAACGAGAAGACTATGGTCTACATTTAGATCATATTTCCATTAAATATGAAAACACTAGTACCATTAACAGATCCAAGAATACTATACAACACTTTAGAACAAAACATATTGAGATTAGACATCATTTCATTACAGATCATGTTAAAAAAGGTAATATAGAACTTGAATTTGTAGACACAGACCACCAACTTGCTGATATATTCACCAAACCTTTAAATGAAGAAAGACTATGTTATATCAGGAGAGAACTTGGTATGCTATGTGCTCCAAATTGATGCTTAAATGTCATACTAACAATTCCTGTTCAATGTTTGTTCAATACTTTTCATGCTTTACTTTGATGTGTAAAAAGTGTCGACTCAATGATAAAAAGGGTCGACACATGTATATACTATCGACACATTTTTATAAAAGTGTCAACCCCAACTATATAGTGTTGACACGATTCGAATCCTTGCTCTCGGTAAAATTTGTGTCGACTTGCCAGTGAGGAGTGTTAACTCAATAAACCGAAAATGTCGATACCATGTTAAAACGCGTCGACACAATTTCTGTTTTTGAACACGTCCTGTGTCCCGTGAAAAGTGTTGACTCAAATGAGATTAGTGTCGACACAATTCATAGAGTTTATATATAGGCGGTTTTTCCCCCATTTTCTTCATTCGTGCTAAAAAACCGTCCAGTTTTCAAACGACTCTTCGTCTCCTCCCTTTTCTGTCCTTCTGCAAAACCTAGAGTCGACTCATCTCCCTCTCTTCGTCTCTCTCTCTCTCTCTCATTTCTCGACGACGATGCCTCCGAAGACTATGGGTAAGTGCAGCAAACGCCTCGTCGACGAAAGGCTGTCAAGCCTTAGGACAACAAAGAAGCAGAAATCGAAGACAACGGCGGCGGCGATGCCAACCGCTGACATGGGAATGGCCTCCTCTCTGAAGTTCCAGTTCTTGAAGTACAAGAACTTGTACTTCTCGTCCTTCGCGCTCGCAAGGTAATCCCTGGCCGTTCTGTAGATTTCTAGTTTTTCGATTCTATAGAAATAAAATTCTCTGATTGGTTCACCAATCTCAGTTGGATGAACTTGCTTCAAATCCGTGACCATCACTACCCCACTCTTGTCAAACTTTTTTATGCGTACTTTAAAATCTCTGACATCCCTGACAATACCATCACCACTTGGGTGAATGGTGTAGACATCGAGTTAACCTCTAAAATTCTGAATGAGATCCTCGATCTCCCTGAGGGTCGTTTGTTTGTTTCTTGCAACAAGAAGAGAACCATTGAAGGTTTCTCTTTTCGTAATGCAGTGAAACAAATTTTTTATCTCGAAGTGGTTGACCCTTCCAAGCCTCTTGAGGTTAACTCTCTCAAACCTGAGATGAGGATTTTGCATCATTTCATAAATCACATCTTTTTACCTCAATCTGGAAAGTTCGGTGATGTTTCCTTCATGCACATTTTTATCATGCGGTGCATTCTTGAGGGAAAGAAACTTGATCTCGGTTATTTGTTTATTTCTGACATGTTGCAATCCCATTCTAAGAACAATTCCTCCCTTTCCCATGAAATGTTCCTAACCAAAGTCTTTCGTCATTTTGGTGTTGACTTGACCACTGAAAAATGGATTCTTTTTTCAAAGCATGATCTATATGGTAAGTTTACCTTAAAACATATGCAAATTTCTTTGGTTGATGGCATATGGACTACTCGTCGTGGTATCCCATCTGCAAACAGAACTCCTCTTCCCCCCTCCTTTAGTCGTGCCAATTTTCCTATCCCTTTTGACTTTGGTTCTCCTCTTTCCCCTCATCCTAGACCAGATGTTCCTGGCCCCTCCTCATCTTCTGTTCCTCCTCCTCCTCCCCCTGTTGCTTCTTCCTCTGCTCCTTCTGCTGGTCCCTCTTCCCCTGACTTTATTGAGCTTGTCACCCTTGTTAAAGGTTTGACATCCTCTTTGTCATCCCTTCGCGAGAAAGTTGCTACGGACTTTCACGACATAGGTGGTAAAGTGTTCTCCATTTCAACATCTGTCACTGACCTGGAAAAGACCACCCATATTCTGCACAGGGACGTCGAGAGTGTCTGCAATGCTGGCAGGTCTCTTAGCAAGAGAATGAAGAAGCATCTTGCCTTAGCTGCCACATTAGTTGGCATGAAAGCAACTGAAAAAAAAGATGAGAGAGCTCAAGTCTCGAATGAAAAAGCCTATGAAAGGAAGAAGAAACAAGAAGAGAAGATGGTTTTCAAGAGGCAGATGGATGATCTTTGATGAAGTCTTTTTGATGATTCCAAAAGGAGAGAGAAAAGAGAAAACAAGAAAAAAAGAAAAAGTTTGAAGAAGTTCTTATTCTGTGAAGATGAAGATGTAACTCTCAATCATACATTCTTTTCTATTTTCTGTTTGTTGGTTTTTGGTGAATGTGGATGTGAAAATGTGATGGTTGACACAAACATTACAATATTTCTGTTAATCTGTTATGTTTATGGATGAATGGCTATTGGTTTTGTGAACTGTTGAATGTATGAAATTGTTTTGACTTATCTAAATCTTTAATTTTATATCAACTGCTATATCATTGTCCTACATTTTTTTTGGAATGCCAAGTATTAAATGCCTTGCTGAGTTTGGGAATGAATGATGTTTGGGTGTTGTGCATATATGCTATTCAAATTGCTGTGTTGAGCTTATTGGACACTTGAACATTTTGATTGATACATAATTCTTAATGAATTTAGAATGTGTTAGAATTATTGCAGAGAGAAAGAAAAGAAGACAGTTGGGTGTAAATGGGTTTTTACAGCAAAGCACAAGACCGATGGATCAGTTGAAAGATTCAAAGCAAGGCTAGTTGCTAAAGGCTTCACCCAAACTTATGGTATTGACTATCAGGAGACTTTTGCTCCAGTAGCCAAAATGAACTCGGTTCGGGTACTCTTATCTTGTGCTGCTAATATGGGTTGGCCTCTTCAGCAGTTGGATGTGAAGAATACATTCCTTCATGAGGATCTAGAAGAAGAAGTATATATGGATGTACCACTTGGATTCTCATCTCGTGAAACTGAAGGGAAGGTGCGCAAATTGAAGAAGGCCTTATATGGACTCAAACAATCTCCTCGGGCATGGTTTGATCGTTTCTTCAAGGCCATGCTAAGATTTGGGTACCGACAGAGTCAAGCAGACCATACTATGTTAATCAAACAAGACAATAATAAGATCACTGTTCTTATTGTCTATGTTGATGATATAGTTGTGACAGGTAATAATTATGAGGAGGCATCGCGTCTTAAAGCAAACCTAGCAAAGGAATTTGAGATGAAAGATCTGGGGGCACTACGATATTTTCTTGGAATTGAGGTGGCTAGATCAGAAATAGGATCTTCATTTCTCAAAGAAAGTATATTCTTGACCTTCTAGGTGAAACTGGTATGATGGGTTATCGACCTGCAGATTCACCTATTGAGACCAATCATCGCCTCCATAGTGGTGATGGAGAACCTGTCGACAAGGGCCAATTTCAGCGGCTTGTGGAAAAATTAATATACCTGTCTTACACCAGACCTGATATTGCATACGCTGTAGGGGTTGTCAGTCAGTTCATGCACGATCCTCGTAGTGTACATCTTGACGCTGCCTATCGTATTCTGCAATATCTCAAGTTTGCCCCTGGCAAAGGGCTCTTATTCTCTCATCACGGCCATTTGATATTATAAGCTTTCACAGATGCAGATTGGGCTGGTTCAGTTGATGACAGAAGATCTACATCTGGGTATTGCACATTTGTAGGGGTAACCTGGTTACTTAGCGCAGTAAAAAGTAAACAGTGGTAGCTCGATCAAGTGCAGAAGCTGAGTATAGGGCTATGGCACATGGCATCTGCGAACTCATGTGGCTCAAAGTTCTATTACAAGATTTGGGTATTGAGTGCGACAAACCTATGAA